>CM056173.1:5576252-5693248 GCA_029691765.1 Entomobrya proxima
GCGAATACATAGCGGCGGGTCTTACCGTACTCTTGTTCTACTACTCTCCGCATGTAATAAACTCCAGTCCTTCTTCTTTTACAACCATTAGATGGGAATCCGGCTGGTCAAAATATATTTGTCCTATGAGTGTATCATCAAACAGCAAGCTTACATTTGGATAAGCTGCTTGTACAATCATCACGTTGTAACTCATCCATGGCTGGAATTTTGTAAATCGATTTTCTAATGTTTTAAGCGAACTCATATTTCCTAGGACGCGCACAAACTCAAAAGCGTCTTTAGTTATATCATTAAGAGTCCAGGCTTGGGAAATCATATTGTCTGGTTTTCCAAATGACCATTCAAATCTTTCTGCAATTTGTCTATTTGCTGAAGAATTACGGGTTAGTTCAAAGCGCTCAAAATCAATTTGGACGAGATAACCATGGGGCTTCTCAGTTTTTGCAAATGCGCTAAGATGTATCACAATTTTAGTAAAAACGTGTGATACATCGAACGGCGTCACGTAGAAACTATCAATTTCATTCGACCACTCAGTCCAAGCTTTTAGATTTCTGTATTTAGAATGTACAAGGAGTAGCTGAAACACATTGTACTTTTCGAGTGTGTGGCTGACGCGAGTAGAAATGTTACCTGCACGCTGATAAAATAACGAATACTCACATCTTGTTTCAATTTGCAACGCCGTTGAAAAACAGTTTACTTTAGGAAATAATATATCAAAATGTGATTTTGGAACAAATGTGTACAGATATTCGGAGTAATAAAAATTTGTGAACCTTTCTTTAATTCTTGTTCTTATTATGTCGTAGTTAAAATACATTTGCGCAGCGCAAGTTTGTCTCGGTGGTTGTGGATCGAAGAAATATGCCAGTGTATTGTTTTCCGCAATGTTCTTCCACTCTCCCCTTACCTTAATTTTACCTCTAAATGGCAAGTTTTCTTCTAAATATATATTAAAAACACGCTTTGTGAAAACAATGGGGTATTGAAACACAACGAAATCTTCCACTCGAAGAATTATTTCGATAGTTTTATTGTTAGTAAAGATACCTTCAAAAGCAGTTAGGTGAAGCAAACAGTCTGAAAATATGTCTAAAATAGGATTGATGTCATGTGGTTGTACACGTTTACTGCATATTACTGATATCTTTGTAAAAGCTAGAGTGAGCACGCAAAAATAAGTTTTAAATGCAATTAGTTTCATTTTTTAAAAATATTAGTTTAACACAATAAAAAAATATTTTATTTCTTCAAACACTTTTCTAGACACTCTAAATTTCCCTGTCCAAAAGTAAATTGATGACATAGCTTTTCAAAAGAAGCCACAGCACTACTCAACCAATACATATGCAATACAATACAGGTAGTAGCAAAATACAAAATATTTACGTGCTAAACTTATTCGAGTTCCTGTTCCTGGTTTAAGGTACTTACACAGGTACATATTATGTTTATGGAACCATGCATTGGTATGCCCATCTAAAAACTTAACTAACTAACTAAATGTTAAGTTTCTATATTATACATTGCTTAAATCGTTAATATTTGTACACATTCATTCACAGTGTTGTCGTTTAATTCTCTATATGTATTTTAAATACTGTTGTATCAAGTTGGTATAAAACTAAAGTATACATATTCGGGCTTTCAATGCACGGAAAGCACTGCAAGTAAAGAAACTTATAAATCCTTGCACTTTCATAATAATGAAACCAAATATGGAGCATTCCAGTAAAAATGCAAACACTGCTATGCAAATTCCAACCAAAAGTAAAATAAATATAACTACAACATTGCCTTTTAACGAGGCAGCTTCCACTTTTTGTTTGGTATTATAACTATATTTATAAATCTCACTTCCATGTTGCGTCAACCATTCCACAATTCCTGATGACCTAAGCAAATTCAATCTGACATAAGTCGGAAACGACACAAGACCTAAAAAGTCCACTAAAGTTGTAGATCGACATTACATTGCTACTAACAGAAATCAAATTTTGCCCGCGATTGTTAATTCTTTTTGCGTACGAGTTTGCCGTATACTCTGGAGAAACATGTGCTGTTTTATTACAAGTTAGCAGGCTATTAAAGTACATGCTTTCCTCTTTCCGTCTAAATCTACGGACTAGTAGTTTTTGCAAACTTTCCTGTTTGTTGTAGTTTTCAGGTGGTAGCATACCAATGTTAAACAGTGGGCGCAGAGTTTCAATCATATTTTTAAACTCTTGCAAGACGTAAGGATGTATTCTAGATTTTAAATTTAAATGATGAAGATATTTGAACTCTAATTCCTTTGCTGTATATGCTGGCTTAACGTACTCAGACTTGTCCCAGTTTAATGCATCATTTTCTGCAATTTCGGATCCGGCATAGAGTCCACGTTTATATCCTTCTTCAATTGTAATGCTATATTGACTGACGTGTATTGTTCCATTGAACAACTCCGGCCTTCTTAGATCAATCCACATGTTATTAATTCTGCTACAATTTGAATTTGAATTTGAATTTGATCTTTATTGTCTAGCCTTTTCAGTACTATGCACCAATACAAACACAAAGTATAAATCAAAGTATAAGTAAGCAGTACAATCGTTCTGTTCTCCATAAGGTGACATTTAAATCGATATATAATATACTAACTAAAGTAGACACTAAGAATTAATTTTTAATTTATAACATTTAACAACATAGATGTTTCTTAACGGCTAATTCAAACGATCCCAAACTGATATTTAATACATCTAGATCTTTAGGTAATGTATTCCAAAGTTGAATTCTACGATATACCAAACTCCTTTTGAAACTTTCAGATTTGAAGGTTGGAACTATTGACAAAGGAGTCAGTCTTGTTGATTTACGTTTAGACAGTGGCAATTGCTCTTTCATAGCAAGTAATCTTGCCTGTTTTAGAACAATAAAATCTCGTCGTTCTTTAATAGACATAAGGTCAAATTTGCGTCTAACTTCACCCAATTCAAAATCTGAAAAACTGTTACGTTTAGAGTACGAAGGGTGCTCATACTCCAGCAAAAGCCTATCGATTCTTCTTTGTAATTTGTTTAGATCACTATCGCATACAACTGCCCAGATATCAATCGCATAATCAATTACTGAGTAAATATGAGCAGTTACCATTGTCTTAAACACTGGTGGAGTAAAAAATCGCTTAAACCCTCGAAGATAATTAATTTTTTTAACAAGTTTGGAAGTAACATGCTCATAGTGCAGTTTAAATGATAAGCATGTATCAAGAACTACCCCTAGATATTTAAATTCGTACACTCGTTCAATAAATTGATTTCCTACATAAATACCATTTACATTTTCCTTTCTAATAGTTACATCATGACTCTTATGAAAGTACATACATTTTGTTTTGTCATAATTTATTGTCATTGCATTTTCAATGCACCATTTGTTTATTTTTTCCATCTCATGTACAAGAACCTTATTTATTTCCTGCAGAGTTCTACCATGTGCATATATAATTATATCATCAGCGTACATTAGATAGTCGCAATTGATTATTTTACTGATACTATTTATGTACAGGCTAAATGTTAAAGGACCGTTTGCAGATCCTTGACAAATACCCCTACTCAAAGGATAACACTTATCAGAGCCATTAATACTAAAAACTCTTTCACTAGTATTAGCAAACATAAGCTCGACATACCAAGGCTCTAAATGATATTCCGTCATTAATTTTCTAATCAAGATATCGTGTTTTATAGAGTCAAAAGCTTTAGAAAAATCTATGAAAATTGCTCCAACCTTAGATGCTGGAGTGTCTATATATTTGAAAACATCGTTGGTAAATATTTCTAAGGCAGTATGACATGACATGTTCTTACGATAAGCAAATTGCCTTTCGCACAATTGTGATTCAATTCTTGTCTGTATTCTATCCGATAATACTTTTTCGAAAATTTTGCAGTAATCGTTTAAGAGAGATATGGGTCTATAATTCCTTGCATGTTTTCTAGATCCCTTACCTTTGTACAGTGGCATAATATTTGCCTTTTTAAAAGCTGTTGGTACTGACTTGCATTCAATAATAATATTAAATAAAAAAGTTAGAATACTTACAAAAATGCCAGTAACATTTTTCATCATTTTTAGAGGCGCAATGCTTTTTGGATTATGCGACTTTCTCGTATTTAATGATTTAACTGCCTCTAAGACCTCATTAGTAGATATTTTGATGGGTTCAACGTCTTTTGGTAAACTATCAGAATAATTATACTGGGCCCTATAATCAATAATTTCTTGAAAAATCCCATTTTCAGTTGCTGATTCTGAATCTTTTACTACAAACGTATCAGCTAATATGTCGTTGATTTCATCCTTATTGTACACTCTTTTTTTCCCTTCCTCAAGATAAGTCAGTGGTTTTGACTTTCTACACCTGAATTTTGTTAGTAGGTCTATACTATTCCACATGTCTTCACTTTTACATTTTTTGCTAAACTGATCTTTAAAAAATTGCTTTTTGTTTCTAGAGAGTACTTTATTAACTAGATTTCTGTGTATTCTGTACTGTTTCCAATCAGTTGGTAAATTTGACTGCTTTGCCTTCTTGTGACATTTATTTCTTATTTTCATTAGGCTACAAAGTTCTTCTGTTAACCATGGACTATATTTGCCTTTTACTATCATTGATTTCTCAGGCGCAAATTCGTCTAATACTTTCATTGCATAATTATTGACATTAGTAAAAACTTCATCTATTTTCCTATTCACATGAACTGCTGTGTACATGTTGTCAGTTTCTCGAAACATACATAACCTCTCTTTAACCTTAAGCCAATCAACTTTTTTCCAGTTCCTAACACTAATAATCTTTGGCTCAAACTTGAACTTGGACAGTTTTCTGATTGTATAGCATAAATTGTGATCAGAGCCTGCATACTCTAAGTTTCCAAATTGACAATAAATATCTTTCCTATTCACATAAATATGATCCAACAGTCCACCCCTGTTGTGGGTGGGGGTGTTGAGTAATTGCCATAGATCAAACTCTTGGCACGCAAAGTAAAAATCTATGCAGTTTTGTGGGCTATTACCAGATTCCTTCCTTAACAAGTCAATATTAAAGTCACCCATTATAACTATTTCCTCCTTTTTACAGTTTAAAAAAGTACATATTTTGATAAACCATTCTATAAAAACTGAAGCTTTTGTATTTGGGTGATTGTATATAGTTACGAAGAAAAATGGTTTGATTCCTTTCTTTTTAAGCTTTAAGACACTACATTCACATAAATTTGGAATATCGAATATTAATTCTATTTCCTCATACTCTATATCATCTCTTATATAACACACGAAACCCCCTCCTTCCTTTCCTATCCTATCTTGTCTAATCATAACGTACCTATCTATACTGTATAGACTATCTGGATCACGCTCAGCATTCAATTTTGATTCGGTTATTGAAAATATTCCCGGACTATACCACTCAATAAACCACCTAATCTCATCAAATTTGTTTCTAACACTGTTCAAATTCTGATGACACATCAATAACCCTTTATTCCGCAAAGGATCTTCCAGTGGAGCAGAAATATCCGAAGGCGTTGTATTATAGGCTCCTTCATCCGTGGTAGCATCGATGTTTACTTTGTCAGCAGCGGTATTCATCCCGTTATGATATCCTCCTGGTGACAGCTGTGGCGGTACGTTGTTTCGTTGAAGAGATACATCCTGGTAATGTTCCAGTTGAGGTAGCTCCAGAGATTCATCCATTCTCGGTCAAATAATAAATTGGATTAGGATTCCTCCTGGGCATACTTTTTTCAAAAAAATCTTATTGGTAGTAAACTTGCCTTTAGAGGCATTTTAACATGCCAGTAACCGCGTTTCAACAGATCAAAAGCACCTCATACTCCGGTGTGACCTGTGCGGTTTATCATCCTTCAGCGGATCATCCTTCCTTTCTGGGAACAGCAAGCTTCCACAGTCGATTGTAGTTGAGGTAGTTTCAGAACAAAAAAACTCAAATCAGCAGCAATCCGTCCCAATTATTGAGTAAGTAGTAGGTTGAAGAAAAAATTAATAAAGCTTGCCTTTGGAGGCATTTTTAACATGCCAAAAACCGCGTTTCAACAGACCAAAAGCGCCTCAAACTCCGGTGTGATCTGTGCGGTTTATCATCCTGTTTTATAGATCATCCTTCATTTGTGGGAACGGGTGGCTTCCACAGTCAATTGTAGTTGAGGTAGATTCAGAACAAAAAACTCAAATCAGCAGCAATCCGTCCCAATTATTGAGTAAGTAGTAGGTTGAAGAAAAAAATTAATATAACTTGCCTTTGGAGGCATTTTAACATGCCAAAAACCGCGTTTCAACAGACCAAAAGCACCTCAAACTCCGGTGTGATCTGTGCGGTTTATCATCCTGTTGTATGGATCATCCTTCCCTCAGGCTAGTCGTTCATCCCATGAATAGATTGGACGGCCATCTAGCGAGTTGGCAAGCGTGCGAGAGAGGCAATGGATTCGGCATGGTCATCTGTCTTCAGTGCTGTCTAGGTTTGGTTCACTAATTACTGGCCAAACTATAGTTTTTCTTCACATTCTTCAGTATCCAGTGAAATGAGAACTTTTTATTTAGTAGAAATAACAATTTTTCCAGGTTTGTTATGTCAATAGTCAAAAAAATATTATGAAAACCAGTCGAACTCGAAGGTGATTGAGATCACTGAATAACACTGTTTTTTAGTTGTTTTTGTTTCCTTTTCCATCGTTAAAATGAAGAGTACACTTTTAAAACTAATATGTGTCACTAGTCAAGTCTTTAAAAGTATTTAGTCAGTTAGTAAAAAAAAATTAAAAAAATACTACTAGCTGCGAGCGAGAATTGTGATGCTCGCAGCAGCAGCTGCTGCTCTATCTGCTGCTGCTGCTACAAATCATAAAGCCGTCAGCAGTTAGTTCTTCAAGTGTCTTGCAGAGAACTGGAGCTCGTGGCAATACCATGTCGTAAACATTATCGTTTTTATAAGCATTACTCAATACAAGAGCATCCAACACTAAACAAGAGATAAATATTCTAAATATATAATTTCTTTGTATAAAACTTTGAAACGGGTCTCCCTGTTCTAAAAAGATCTTGGCTATTCGCAAAAATGTATCATTCAATTTATAGTAATGATTTTTTGCAGTAAAGATACCTCTGATTGCAAACGTATAAAATGCAATGCAACAAATGGTGGTAATCCAAACGTAATAATCAAGCGAGCTTATAAAGGCTTTAAACGGAACTGCACTGACTCCTCGCTTACCACAAGCCAAAATACGAAAACTGTTTATCTGACTTTTAACAACAATTTGTCGCTGAGTTTCACTATCAATAACCGAGTTTTCCACAAATAGCGAAGGGGACATGATATTCATATATGTTTCAGCACAGCTCAAATCATTATCAGGTTTTCTTGTCCAGCTATTGTCTCCATTATATTGACATACGTGACAAAGGGTTCCAAGAGATAAGGGTTCGAGATGCCAAGTATGATTTGCCATTAAAACTAGAAATAGCTGCGCCTATCTTAAATTGACAATATGTGAATGTTTTTGTACATTTTTACCAACAAAACTGTTTCCCTGACAAGCTTCATAAACGTACCATTCATAACTATAAGGATACACGTTTCCATTAGTCATATCTAGAATATTTCTAACAAACATTCGATTAATCGGCATCTTGATTAGAATACTGGGATTTGTACTGGCAAATTCTGCGGCAAAAAGGTCTACAGTATTTGGTTTTGAAAAGAAGCTAACGCTTGTTATCACTTGAAATTTAGTTACTATACGACTTTTAGGTGAAAATTGTGCAATACAAAATACTGCATTGGTAATCATATTTGGACTCCCACGCAATGTTCCACCTGTTACTCCAACAAAATTGTAATACTCTTGGTCTGACATACGTTGCATTTTGTTTTCCAAGGGAACCAAAATATAAAAAGTTGAAGTTGATTTGGGAGTTTCTTTTTCTGACGATTGTAGTTTGAGTTTTTCAACTAAGTCTCTTCTAAGTAAAAATGGAGGAACAAATAAATGCACATTAATTGATTGACACCAAGGTTTGGATAGTAGTAGTTTCCCACTTTGGTTATTGCATGAGACCATATTTCTCTAGCCTTTTCAACTAGAATTTGAAATTGTTGCAGATTGTTTGTGTCGGTGAAGTTTTGAACCTGAAACCAGATCTTGAACTTAATTGTAACAGGAAGAACTGTCTCTTCTATATTTATGTTTTGGTAGTTTACTATAGTAAACAATGAAGTGCAACCTTGCTCCCACGGCTTGAGCACATTATTAAGATTTTCAACGCGGTAGTTTGTTTCGGGAAAAATGTTTTGTTTGGGACTTCCGTAAACTTGATTTGGACGTGAGCACAAGGTTGTAAAATAGATGGTAAATAATTGAGAAAGCCTGGCCGTCATTATGGCAGGTAGTTTTAAATGCGATAGTCGCAGAATAGCACTGGTACTCACTGAAGATATTTTTGAAGTTTAAAGTATAAAATATACTTATGATATATGTCGATTATTTTTAGATGACCGGATTAATCAAATTGAAGATTATTCTGTCAGAAAATCCGATATATGAAAACGTGTTTGAACAAATGAGTTCTTGAGTGTTGTGCTTTTTAAGACGAAAAATAAGCTCCTAATTGGTATTCATGTCAAATTGACACACTCATTTCCTTCCAACTTCCTGCCCGTAATATTTCTTTCTGGTAAAAACAGTGCAAAGTTTACCGTATAAGAACACAAGGTACTATAAGTAACTTGGATGTACTTCCTGTTTTAGCTCCATTATAATAATCTAATTTTCCGTACACGGAAGTTTTTGTTGTCCAAACCGGTTTTAGTATATTAAGTTCTACTTGGAAATATTAAAGCAAAGGAGTTAAATACTTGATAATTGAGGTTATGACATAGTGTGTCGTCGTTTTGATTTGAGCCACAATACACATTTTGTTTCATTTGAATATATTTTGTGGATCGAAACTCTGGATAAAAGTGGATGCATCATAAAAAAATTAGCTTATCAGAGATCAGCATGCTTTTTCCTCTCTTCGAGTTCTCTTCAAACTACATAAATGCAAGTCATGAAAACCCACATTAGTGCAAACAAAGTAGGTTAATCGGTTGACAACCCTTCTTTTAATAGTTTTTAAAATATCGAGCAAATAATACATAGCGGTAGCACCCGTTATCGCGCACACACGTAAGTAGATAGAAGTAAATTGTGCGGCGGCAAGGTACAGATAATGCCCGTGTATTACAAAGTTTACTGAAACTTTTACTAAATGTTGCTTATTCTGACAAACTTTTCAGTCATTAAATTAAACACAAAAAGAAAACTAAGTAGATTTTAAATTTAGAGGAGGATGCAAGATACGAAGTTGGATTAGTACGTGAACATAATTACGTGTATACGAATATATACTTAGGCATAAAGCGTTATTGTTAAAGCACAGTTTAATAAACTAGACAAATTACACTTGCTTGTTTGGAACAATTTTCGTACAACAATCATATAATAATATAAATCTTGTTGGGTAATAGCATGGCAATAGCATACGTAACGATAACGTAACGCATTCGGTAATAGCATACGTGCCAAATTTTAAGGGGGAAACTAAAATCAGACATTTTTTGCTGGTTTAATGGTCCGAAACATTCAAATGCAAAATAAAAGACATTGTGCTTGATAAGCATTAATTTATAAGGTTTAAAATTTATAAAAAACACTTATATTGTAAACGCTTTAAACGAAATCACATATTACCAGCTCGCATGTGTATTTTGATATGTTTTGATATTGACTCAAGAAAAGAACTTATATCAATGTAAATGTATATCCATGATCCAACAAATGTAAATATTTTGTATCTCAATTAGCTAATATATAGTAGCAGTAACAATGTTTATTGGTTTATTCTTTGATAACAGCTTTTCTTTGCATATTATTTGAATGTGACTACACAATTAAAATAGCATCAAGTATACGTTCCACCAAAATTCGGAAATGGCCTACCATAAACTCTTTGTCAATTGGAAAAAATGATCCATACCAAAATGTTACTGGTCTGATTGCTACTACAATTTTCAGATAACGTAACAACCGCCTACATTTTTTACAGATATAAACAAATCTAAGATTTCTTGCACGCTGAAGTATCACGTCTGAAAATAAAACCGCAGTTGCCACTAGATCAGGAAAAAGAAGAATTTGAGCTAATAAGAACTCTATCAATACAAAAATAGCAGCAAGATATACAAAATACTCTACTTTGTCTCATCTGGTTAGTAAATACAATCCAGCTAGCTAACACAGTACCCCAGAAAAATGACACTTGCAGAAAGTATTATTTATAATTGGTCCACGTACTTTTCTGATGTCGTTTCAGTTCTTGGAAATTCTATTGTTCTCTTTGTGCATTTGCATGCAAACTTTTATGAGGTTATATTAGTACCAAAACAAGTACACGCGACAAGAAACTTCCGTACACAACCAACACACTTGCATGCTTGCTTGCAACACAACCAACAAAGTCTCGCATGCACACAAAAAGCTGGTCTTTCCCAGGGTGGCGGGATGTAAATACATGTAACATGGAAATAACATGTAAAAATTATTTTTTACATGTAAAAAATACTTGGAATTTTTACATGGACAATGTAAATTATGGAAATAATCCTCAAAATTTTGATTTTTTCTGCAAAATGAGAATCAGTGTTTGAGTTTTAAGCGTTTAACGTGTATATAAACTTCACTAAACCGTTTCATTTGCTTTTAAATTAATTAAAACCGTCTTCTGATTCTCCACAATTGGTGTAAATATACTCATATGGCTTCTTTAGTTGTATTTTACCATTTGTCCATGTTATTTCCATATTTCCATGTATTTATACATTTTTACATGTAAAAATGGACAAAATCTATATATACATGTATAAAAAGCCACCCTGGTCTTTCCAAACAAAATCATACAATAAAATATTTTTACTTTATTAGTGCAACGCTACGCATTAAGAGCAGATTTGCATGCAGTTGCTCTAATTTAAATTATACTGTATAAAATTAATTTCGTTAAATAACATTAAGTAAAAATACGATTTATTTGACTTCCCAATGGCAGCCAAGCTCACACATGAAATCATTTATCTCTTCAAGTGATGATCTTTGGCACTATTAGCATTTAATGGTCGAAGTCAATAAAACATTTTTACTCAATGGTTCTCGCGTTTATTTGATATTTTCTAATTATTATTGTTATTCATTTATTAAAGACACAAATACAAAAAACATATCTTACACAGTCAGGTCACACGTTAACACAGACTGAAAATGATATGGGTTTACAGATACAAAAATCTACATGAAATTTAAATTGTTAACAAAGACAAACAAGAAGTACACGCTGCCTTTTAAGGCGCTGTGCAATACATTAAGAAACGAAGAATTACAAAAAGAAGAAAAACCTCGAAGGTTAAAATGGTTAAGTTAAATTAATTAGTTTAACAATTTTCACGAAGTAGCTTAACTAATGTAGGTATACTAGATCTTCTATACCTTTCATATTTACTTTTCACTAATCTAAAGTTATACGAATTTTTATTGTATCGACAACTAAAGCTTGGTTTTCTCAGTATTTGGTATTTAACAAACCAATGTTTAAAGCGATCATTTTTTAGAGTTTTTACCCCAAATCTAAGCATTAGTTTATTCCATCGAGATTCAAGATTTACTAGTCTCAATTTTGTACAGGCTGATATATAATTGGTATTACTAATATATGTACCAAGGATTATACTAAAAGCTCTTTTTTCCACACTAACTAATTTTTTGCTTTGCTCTTTAGTAATATAATTTGACCATAAAGTACAACAGTATTCTAAAATGCTTCTAATGTGTGAAACATACAGCTGAGTAAGTTGTGATTGTAGGAAACCAAATGCTTTCAAATTTCTAAGAATGAACAGTTTTCTACACGCTTTTGAATAAATGAGGTCTATATGGTCACTCCAGTCACATTTGTTATTAATCATAACTCCTAAAAGCTTGCTCTTGTCTACTGTAGGAATTTCAGTTCCACTGATCACAACCCTAAAGTTACTAAATCTTTTTTCTTTAGAATTATTAATAATAATAACATTGCTCTTAATTGTAAAAGCCTTTGTGATTGTGCGAAAGACTTATAGCGTTTGAGAAGCTTTTTGTGCAAGTTCGAGACTTTTTGTGTATTTGAAAGACTTTACCTGTGTGTGTAAGGTAATTTGTGCTTGTTCAGGCCTTTTGTGCGAAAGAGTTATTTCTGGGTGTGTGTGCAAGTGAGGTGTTTGTCTTTGAATTGTCTTGTTCCCGTGTAATCGTTTTGAGACCAATATAACCTCATAAATTCCAATGTTTCAGGCTATCTTCAAAAAGTTTAGAATATTATATGAACAATAGCAAATGCTCAATTAGAGGTTATATAAAATTGCTGCAGATGTCAGGTTTTTTATTGCTTTATTGTTCTTTTTTATTACGTTGTTGTTAAATGAGCTTTTACACTCATGCATTTTTGCAGTGTTCATGTACTTTTAATGGACAAGATGATATGCTCGGACTGCATATGTACTACATTTTTGGTGGAGGTTTGTCAAAGCTTGATAGCTTATGAAAATTCAATTATGTAGTTCATGAGTTATGATTATGTTTCTGCGTGTTGTAAATTAAGGAACATAGGTATGTTTGCAATACCAATATACGTACTATTTTAGTACAACAGTTGTGAGTGTGAGTACACGGAAACGATCTCATAGTATTTACTAATTTGCATTTATGTCATTGAATTATATTCCAGTTGATGATGATAGCCACAGCCAATATGGTTTCTTGTGAGATTTTAAATCTATATAGCTGTCATTAAATAGCAACACGAGACGAAACACGAACTTTAATAAGATGGACGTATCCAACCTTTTCGTTGTCCTAATTTTATATAGCAGTTTAGTCTTGTCGCTATCAATTTATCTGCCCACGAGGCACATTTTTGCATAACAATGAATAAAAACATAAGGGAATTTATTTATCAGGAATTTGGCAAACTACAAAAAATGAAATTAAAAACGGTACATTCTGCACTTTCCATATAGGTATACCTAGACAAAAATACACGTAAATGAATGTGCAACAAAGGCAATATATCTTTGATTCGGTAGCAAATGAAATGTGTAAATCTACGCATAATACCTACTATGTACGATTTTTTGGAAAGGTTAAGAATAGCATCATGCATTAAGAGGCTATAGTTAATGCTTTAAATATTTACCACCATTTTTCATGCGCCTTTCCATTTGTTTTAATTGCTGATGTATTGCTTTTACCGTATCGATTCTGAACAAATGGCCAGTGTACTGTATGAGAAGTGCAGAATTAGGCAACGATAATTTGTTGAGAACAACCATTCTATTATATATTTGTACACTTTTTTGCATTCACATAGCATCAATTAAGTATTTGTTATCTTAAACTTAATTTCAGGACGTTTAGCGTACATCTTAACGAATTCATGAGTGGCTTCACGTATTTGCAATCGTGCAAATTTGGCATAGTGTAAGTAACATATTATGCCACTATGCTATTATGTACCATTACTAAACTGCTTTCAAATGCTGTCGAGCGTATACAATTCTCAATATTACTGCGGCAAACATCTGACATTATATATCATTGATGTTTCAGTGCAGAAATTTTTTAATTCGTTTTAAACGCATAACAATTACTTTCTTAAATGCAATATTATTTTTATTTTCGACTACTTCTATCTTTGAAACTGACCGTTTTCCTGTAAAACACACCCACTGGCGTTTGATAAGTTCTGTAGCAAATATTAGTATTGGTACACACATAACTACTAAATAAAACAAGAAAACAACTGCAGTGTTGCCATTAATCGACAGCTTTTTAGGACTATACCTGTCACGATCATAATGTTTGCTTGTCTGTAAAGCAACATCAGCTCTACTTTGTTGGTTTTTAACCTGTGTACTTCTCCACCATTCTATCAATCCACTTTGGAACAAAGCTCGTATCTTAGAAATCAGTTGCAAAGTTGGAACTGGCAGCCCTATCGGAAAAAAGTTACTTCCAAACTCTGTAAATGATTCCGTTCCAATGTGCAGCATGCTTGGTCGCAGTTTCTCATTTTGCAACAATTTTGCATACATTTCAGTTACAAGATCATATGTATCCACATAAGCAGACTTATTGCAAATTGCCATGGGCCCAATAAAATAATCTAGTTTAGCCATTTCAAGATATTCAGAAGTTGTAGCTGCCGCAGGAGATAACCTATTTACTAACCTGCTAAAAGTTTCTTGAAACCTTGAATGCTCTTTTGGATTAAACCTTAGAATCTTTTCAGAAAGCTCCTCCCAGTCATCTACAAATTCCCTTCTTCCTGTGCGTTCATAAATGCTTTTGTTGGCAAGCTCCATTCTATTTTGTAACATATATTCCGGTGTGTATTGTTGTGAAACGCTTGCGTAGTAAGTGTCTGATCTTATATGTACGGTAAAGTTTTCTATGGAAAGATCATAAAATGAGTCAATAGGTACTGCATCCAGTGGTTTGGTTAGCTGAACAATATTGTCGCCTTGGTAACCGTTGGTAAAAACGACTGATGCTAGCAACCAGGTTCCTCCAATCCATTTGCAAACGTCTACCACATTACTACCTTGGGTAAGCAGAAGTGAATATACAAACATTAATCTTTCGTATTTGCTAAGTTTCTTTTGCTTTAAGCCAAGTATCCAATTTGTAATTATTCCGCTTATAACCCCAGCACCTAAGAGGCAGTACCAAACGCTAGGCTGAAACGCGGAAATATATCCAGATAAACTGAGCCACTCTGATTCAGTCTCCTTATTGCAATACACAAAATGTACCGGAAATGCGTCCATTACAGATAGCTCATTGTTTCGAATGTCTGATCCACGAAATATGTATAATCTTGCAAATTCAACATATCGACTGCTCAAACTGACTGAAAAAAGGAATGTTGAGTTTGGAAATAAGGTTAACATCATCAACTGATTTACGCTGATTAGAGCATGCATTCCTCTGCTGTGAACCATCGAAGATTCTGTAGCGGTAAGTATTTTACTTTTGGTGGCGATTGAATATTATTATGTAGTGGCAGGGCTAGCACAATGCCTTCTTTGAAAGGTTTGTAGTTTGAAAGCGATTCCATTGTTGAAACCTTTAGGATTGTTTGGATATTCTGCCATGGAATATAGTACGACATTGATCGCAGACTTGCACTACACGGATCTTGCGAGCTAGTTACCAAATCCCATAAATTCTGCACAGCTTCGGAAACTTGAAACCCCCGTTTGCATATTTCATACAAGCTGTAAAGCCTTTTCAGTGAACTAGCTTTAGACACTAAGAAGTATCCAGAGAAGGAAACTTTCTTCGAGTACTTGTTTTGACTATACGTCATTTTAAGCCATATTGGTAAAGTGGCGAAAGATATTGGCGTCATATCTGATTGTATATGATGACTCAGCTTGAGAAATACATCGCCGGGAAACGTAGCTCTCATTGCAGGGCGTTTGGAGATGTGAATAATTATCCAATTTACCTTGAACCAAGAGTCGTTTTGGTTTCCCTGTATTCTGAAATCCACTACGGGGTCAAACCATGTTTCCGGGATGACGGCAAGTTCAGCTTGAATTACGCTGTCATAGCCAGCAACAGACAAATAAGATTGAAACGAGAATTTATACACTGTCCAGGTTTTGCATGGAGATGGATCCACATACATTTGTACAATGCAGGTTGATTTGAAGGATGGTGGAGCACGAAATATGAAATTACTTTTATTTTGATTCATAACAAATAAATCGCGTGTACCGCATTCGAAATGTTGGATTCTGTTGTTTGCCCTTGTTTTCTTGTCATGGTAGTAAATTGAATGAATTGCTGGTATATCTGATATAGTGAAAGCAACTGCTTCAGCATACTTCTTCAGTTTATTGTTAACTACGTGTATAGTACAGTTTTCAAAAGGACGAACAATATTTCCAGAAAGGTGGACGGAGTTAGGGGAAAGTACGAAGGAAAATACTACTAGTAAGTAGGGGAAAATGAAAAATGTAAGCGTTGTTGCCGAAAACATTGTATAGTATTTTACTTTTGCAGTAAATATGTAGTCTTGCTATATTTGCTTAACATACCATGACGGAGGCATATAAACATCTGAAATAAGTGAATACGGAAATAAAAACAGTTCCTGATTTACCCTACTTCCGTATCGTTATCTAAAGACATTAAAAATGTAAAACAACGCAGTGTACAATGGATTTTCATAACAAGAAGTACCTAAAATATTTTATTTATAGCTAGGGGTACAACTTACAGTGTGCAGCGCGAAAAGAATGTGATTGCAGGAAATGATGTATAGTTTATACTATATTGAGTTGAAATGGATGAGTCTGCTAAGTTTGCTCGATAGCGACACAATACAATAACTGAGACATATTATAGACATCCGTAACTAACTTGTAATTGTTTAAGGAAATGAAAGAAGGAAGAACACTGATGCTTCCCTATCGTATGGTACCTAAACCTATTAGGTAAATCATCATATTCGGGGAATGCTTAAGCTAGAAGTACCCAAACCTACTTTTAAGCAAATATGCTCCCTTGATAAAACTCGAATTTGTTTGGCAGTAAGAGATATTTTACCGCATGCATGACTTTATTCAAGCGACTTTTGGCAATGGGTTTACCTTATTTTTTCCTACATTTTCTATTGCAATATGGATAGAAACAGCGAATTTAGTACCTGGCAAGATAAATGTAGAGAAATGTTATATCTGAAGCTCAAAATCAACAAGAAAACAAAAATGTATCTTAACCATTTTATGAATTTGTATATGCAATGCACTATCATAATTCAGTATACATATTGAGTGTAGCGACATGAAAAATGTGTCTTTATTGTGACTTACTTCCAATGAATTTAATGCCAAAACTTACACGTTTTAAAAGTGGATGTATACGTAACCACTAAATGTAGAGCTAGTTGAATACACCCGTTATTACTATTGTGACATGCTTTTAACTTTTATTATATTTTGATTTTTATGATCTGATACAAGTATACACGTGCACAGTCTATTTGTGAGCAATTTACGCAACAAGAAAATTTTCTTTTGAAATGCCACAACAATGTGTTCATATCTACTACTTATGTTTTCAATTAGAAGTCTACACATTCCAATCGTACAACCGGACAAAAACAAAATAAATATTACTACTACGTTACCACTAAGAGAGGCGCTTTCCGGCTTAACAGAGTTGTCAACTTTATACTTAAACTTTATACGTTTGTCCAGCATTGGAAACCAATTAAATATTCCAGACTGCTGTAAATATCTAATTCTCCGATTCACAGAAGGCAAGGTATATCCTCCAATGGTTACTCCAACCTTTAATTGACTGTAGGTTTCCGAACTTACAGAAACAAACTGGACACCCTGTTTATCCAACTGTCGGGCGTAATCGCTAGTCAAATGCGCAGGCATGATCATAGCCGTTTTATTACAAGCAGAAAGCGTATTTAAATTCCAGTTATGCTCTCTTTCCCAAAACAAGGCGTGAAGCACAGGTCTCAGTTTCTCAATCAAAAACCTTTTATCTCTTGGCATTTCATACGCTCGTAAAAGTGGAAGTAAAGAGGAAACAATGTTTCTTAGCTCATTTGTTACATTTGGGTGAATGCGTGTTATGTTGTACAATAGGGAAACCTCTAACGGTAACTGGCTATTAAGTCGTCTTAAAGTTCCCAAAATTTGTGCAATCTCAGTTTTAGCACGTAGCAAGCTAGGCATAAAATAGGAAACCCGTGGAGATTCTGCAAAATGCATATACTGAGTTATGGGTTCCAACCTAGAGTAGTACTTTGCAGAACTCAAACTAATATCAAGATCAGTAATTCTACTGTAAATTGTAAAAGCATCCGCTTGCACTTCAGATAAAGTTTGATACAGCAGTTGTTCTCTAGGAAGTATCATATTGTAAACATTATCATTTCTGTATGCATTACTGAGAACTAGAGAACCCAATATTAATCCAGAAAGAAGGATTCTAAATTTTGGATTGTGTTCCATATAACTCTGGAACGGATCGCCCTGCTCAACGAGAATCTTAAACAATCTAAAAAGATTATCGTTCCATTTAAGAGAGTATAAGCGCGTGGAAAAGGAGCCACTAATGCAAAGTGACAAGAAGGTTATGCTTATAAATATAAGCAACCACACCCAGTTATCAAAAATGTTAACAAATTCGTGAAACGGAAAGGGAGGTAGTCCGCGGTGTCCACAAGTTACAAAACCCAATCGGCTTAGAGGAATGTCAATAATAAAAGTGTATTTTGAAACATTTTCTGAAGAAACAATTTCAACACTCCACTTCTGCGATAAAGGTAGTTTATACTCGGTGCACTGACGAAAGTTCAAAGTTTCAAGCCTGTATTGCAAGCTAGCATATGGGTATACGTAACAAATTACCCCATCAGGTTGATATAAAGTTGAATTTTGCATAGCCAGAAATATTAGTTCGGAGATTAGATCCCAACCTTGAATCAAAGGCTGTGATTTTCCTCCCAGCACTAGGTTTGATACCGTTGGCGTAGCCCAAAGTATCATAGGCTTGGCTTGTTTGTAGGCAATATTTACAATGTCTGCATGGCTCATACTTGAAAAGTGCATCAGAGTGAGTTTATACAAACTTATGGTAGTCTTGCAATAATTACAAAGTTTTACAATCTTTATATGTTCAATGCGTTTTGTATCGTTGGACGCCAGCATTACAAGAAAAACCAAAAACCTGATCATGTTATGACCTCTGCTAAGTTTCGGATTGTTTTTCACTGATATAAACGAAGGCAGATAAGATTCATCAAACGTTTCAGTTGACTTGGTGAGTGGAATCAAAATCTGAAATGCTGGCGAGGACAAACCACCAAGAAAAATTCTGTCTTCCATTTCGTTACTGAATTCCATAAAATGTCCTCTAAAATTTTCATGAAATAATGGCGTTGGAACAAACAAGTGCAACTGTATAACACCTGACCAAAGCTTTGAAAGTAGTAATCTTTTTTTAAATGTGACGCCATACGCTTGCACGTTGGTTTCCATTTTCTCATTACTTATTATTTTACACGGGTTTTTTACAAAGTTCAGGCTATTATTAAATTGAGGTCCGTAAACCTCAAGTTTGTTCTCACTCCAGTCAGAAAATCTAATCACTAGTGGGTGGGTTGTTTCTTTTACGTCAGCGTTAAGATAATTTATCAGTAAAATTAAATGATTGCCTGTTGACCACAAACTCTTAAGTGCGTCGTTCAAGTTTTCAATACGGTAAGCTTCCCTGTTTAAAGATTCCCAAGCAACACGTTTAGTAAAATATGTAAATGTAGAGTTGGCCTTGCCAAAAAGATGGCGTGGAGTGTTTGCAGAAACTGCAAATTTTATGCATGAACTATTGCAATATGTTAAGTTGAAAATTATGTTATAAGCAAAGATTAACAGCTTTGCTTTATTATTTGGTAGAACAATGAAGTAAGACATTTTGCATCTAAATTATGTTGCTTGCTAGTTTAGGTAAGGGTATTTCATGAGTTTCTTAACGCACTGATTGATTAGTCGCTTAAGCTACGCAATTAAACCAACTGGAAATCGACACAACTTTCGATAAATATGTCTAACTGAAATATAAACTACTTTCAATACTGATACCAGTAAAGTGTTTCTTTGATTAGCAAAAAGCTTCCTTGTCATAAACAAACCTTTCGTGTTTACAAATTATGTTAAAGCTTTCTTGCGAGTTAAACTTATTAAACTAAAAGCTTTCGTATTTTTCTAAACGCCTTGAATGCATCATTTAATAAGCAATGCTATAATTGTATTAAAATACCATCTCAAATATCAAGTTTCCAGATAGAAGCTTTGAGAGAAAATGAGAAATAAAACAAAGAAATTCCAAAATGATTTGCTGTAATGAGATATAATTTTACCGGACATGTTGCTTGTAATTCGTTCTTGGAATTAAGCTAGTATAAATTTAAAGTCAAACAAGGCAGGCAAAACAAACGTAAGCTGCATAACACGCCCAGTACTAGAAAAACTTTTGCTATTACTTCCGCTCAATAAACTTAATGAAACATTTACCTGATTAATTGAATGCTTCCGTGTTAAATGAGAACAGAATATCTTCTTCTTCTTGAAAATGTATTTAAATAGTTTGCAAGCCTCGATGGACACTATGATTTCCTTACCGCATTCTTCCGGGCTAAGCAGCAAAAATTAATTTAGCAAATGATATTTTAAAAGTAAGAAACAAAGGTACCACACGTGCGACATTAAGTTTGTTTGATAAATTAACACATAGGTATGACACTCAGAAGTATGTACAAAATATGTTTTACTAAATTAATCAACAACTTTTGTTAGATGCCAATTTGCATTATCTTTGGGATTGAAATATTTACTATGAAACTAAATAACTATTTGATGTAGTTTCTCTTTGTGCTCTGAATATTTTATGTGAATAAAGCAGGAAATTTGCGTACACCAACAAAATAAGAAAAAAGAAAGTCAAGTTAGAAAGTTTGATAACAATGGAGAAAGCATTTCAGCGTATAAACAATATACAGAAGAGTATGGTTGTCAACAAATAACGTTTACCTGAGTTTGGGTACTTGCGACATAGAAAATATTATGCTACGTTATGAAATTGCATACATTTGCCAAATGCAACTTACCTGCATTGAATGTTAATACCCGTTAAGGTACTAAATATGGAAGTATAATAGCACGCAGTAAATGTTTGTCTTTACGTGAACACGTAACATGGTTGCCTATTTTTTTGCCAATTAAAACTTCAGTAAAACCCATGTAAAATACTTATGAGACCCAATTCTTATCTCCCACTTCATGTAAACGCTACTTAAGTTTCATATATTTTCACCTGGGTTTCAATAATTTCGATTCCATAAACAATTCGGTTGGGTTTAATGGATTTTCAGTCGGGTTTCATGCATTTTCAATTCTGAAGTCTTGGAATTCATTAGGATTTATTTACGTTTGTACTGCGCTTGAGTCAAGAAGCCGTTTCAATGTTGGTTTCAAGTTATACATGAAAACGTCTACTAGAGTACTAGAATTTAACCTTAAAACGTAACCGGTGAGGAACTAACATTTTTGTTACACTAGATACGCTTAGCATTAATTATACACATTTATTTCACTAGATTGACTAGATACACGTAGCTTTAACGAGTGTGCTGGGACGTGTACTGTAGGCAGTGGGCCGTGTGCTGGGGGCAGCCTGCTCTCGTTCGCTTGCTTGTAAACACAACACCATCCATCTGTTTCTTTGAGACTCAGGCTGTGCTTTAAACTTAATTAATTTTAAGCGTTCTATGATAGCTAAAGCAATTTAAAATTAGCCGGAGCAGCAAAGGAAATATAGGAAGTACTATATAAAGGAAGTTTGACAGTTAAGAAGGTTAGTAAAGCTTTTATATTACGTGCTAAAATCAATTAGTGGTCATAACACAAAAAAATTAACAGTTGGTGTGCATTTGTGTGTGTTTTAATCTGGATAGGAGAAAACGTGTCAAGATGAGGGTGCTGAGGAAAAGAAATTCCAAACCGGAAGTGGCTGTGAATGCAGTGGCTTGTAGCTCGGAGGATGCGCCTAATCCAGCGCCGGTGCCACAAGTGGTGGCCAACACGGAGGTCAGTTTAATTTGAATAAGTTGACTGATTAGAAAAGTAACCTAGGCGGTTTTGTGTTGGTGGTTGATGGTTTTTTAAAATTTAATAGTTAAACATGGTGCCTGGATCTTCAGGAGAGAAAGAAGAAGCCAAACCGGAAGTGCGGGAGGTGGTGATGGCAGATAACAGCGCAGATAAAGTTGTGCCTCGTTCCGTGAACGAGGTTCTTAATATACCAGAGGTCAGTTTATAAAGTTTCGTTTAAAAAGATTATTAGGTATTGAAGTAATAATTGATTTTGGTTTGATTTGTGGTATTTCAGCTGCGGGAAGCTATAATCAGTAACGCCATTTATGACAAGACTGTGCTGTGTCGTGACACGATCAAGGGCCTTCGTCTTATTTCCAAAGATTGGTTGATGTCGGTTTCAGAAGTGATTCGGAAAGATAAAGAGATTCTCTTCCACTTGACCCTGGACAAGGAAAATTCACTCAATGGAACTAAGTATGTGACCCAAAATGGCAAGCTACTAGACAACTTTGTAAAGTTCATGAGCGCAGACTGGAATCAAGAATGCTGTCCCAGGACCCGTGTAAACATTATGCCAGAATTCTTCCGTAACGAGAACTACTTCAGTTGGAGCTCATTTCTGACGGACTGTGGAAACTTGTTAGTTAAACTGGACATAAGTGTTCCTAAAAACAGCAGTATGCCTGTCGCGTTCCCTTCATTCTTCCTTCCGGTTTTGAAGGATCTAACAGTTCGACTCAAGAAAGATACCTTGCGGTTAAAGCGAAGGGAGGGGATGAAAGGAGGCAGTGTCAACATTACCCACCTTGTTAGCTCCCTGTTGAATGGTTCTGGATCCTTGAGCAAGTTTACTGTGGATCAAGACTCCCAAAATGTGCGCATTCCCAAGAACTTTGAATCCGTGCCTATACCCAATACCGTTTCCAAGTTGGAATTAAACTGTAATTTGTCTGGTGCTCAGCTGGAGCTTCTTGCGGGAAAGGGGTTGCCTTATTTATCTTCTTTGAAGCTGCTTTTTCCCGAAACTCCATTTCCAGACGGAGTGGTATTCAATATTTTGGAAAGCCACAGAAAGACTCTAAAGAACCTTAATTTCCAAGGCAGTTTAGTATTCAACAATGCGGCACCGAACCACAAAATCTGTTTTCCCAAACTAGAAAAATTGGAACAATTAAGTATAGCAGGATACAATATTGATTTGGAACCGGAAGTGACCTTCATACAATCCAGCTTACCCTCACTGGAATATTTGACCTTGTGTCAAAAGCAATCCAATTTTAAACGATGGACACAATCTTCCCGGTTTACCACCGTAAAATATTTGCATCTTCAGAAGGCAATGCATTTAACAACAGAAAGGATGCGACTTCTACATGGTGCTTTTCCTAACGTAACTACGTTGTTTATTAACACCTTGGACCAAGTCCCTCATGGGCTGAAATACTTTTTTACGCAAATGACACAGTTGGAGCGACTGGCCATATTTGTTCATCGTACAAGTCCCAGTGTCAACTTGAATTATTGGGATGCGTTGCTGACCGGAACATCCAGGGCTATTATGGCAGCACTTCGAGCCACTCCGTCTTTATGGTACAGGGCTGCTTTTCAAGATGTTCCATCCATCTCAAACTTATCTGGTAATTTTAATTGCAATTGAATATACCATGACAAGAAAGGCACTATAATATTATGTTGCTTTTTTTATAAGAACTGCAATATCTGGGAATGTTCACAATTAACCACGATCAAGAACAGCAGCCCATGATTTCAGATTTGGCCTTTATTCACGCACTGAATAAAATGCCAAAATTAATTCGTTTGAGTCTTTCAGGAGGCTTCAAGGTTTGTAAATTTTTAAATGTTTCAATAGTTGCATACCAGCTAGTTAAAATGACAATAAGTAACTTTTCTCTTTATGTTTCGTAGCCATCCAGCAACATGCAAAACTATTGGGAACGCGCTAAACCTGGTGTTCTTAAAATTGAAACCCTAGATTAAAGCCATCGTCAAGTGACACTTTAGTTGCTCCGTGCCGGGATTGTTTTCAGGGATTATGAAATAAATTTGAGTTGTACTTTTTAAAGGTTTTATGCTCTTGTCACAAAATGTTATACTTTTATCATTATCGAGGCAACATTACGCATGTGCATAACTGCTAGTGCAAAACTACAACAATAACAAATATCTTAATTGCTTGCTTTAAATATAGTTGTTGTGTAACGTTCCACGTTTTTAAAAGCGACTGTCTATCAGCCATTAAACAACTTGTTTTTAGTTATGAGTCTCTATTCCATTTAAACAAATTCATTGATCAACTCTGTGAATTAAAGTTAACTTATGTCAGCAGTAAAGTACAATAGTCCAACTGATAATGTTTGGTTGCAAGTATTGATAATATATCATAATATTATGTTCAGCTCAATTGAAATGAAAAATTTACTGAGGATACGGACAGGTATGGAACAACACTACAAAAAACTATATGATTCTGGTGTTTATTGGACTGATTCGTGTAATTCGTTTTGGTTTGGTTAAACCTTTCTAATGTACTGTAATTCCCATTAAGGAAATGATTGATTGCGTAGGTATGCAATATTTGTAAAAACACGGAAGCATTTTACTGGAGTCGTCTGGCCTCGTGCAACTAAGCTCATGACGTACAAGTTATTGTCGCGTAAGCAGTTTTACCATAAACCCCTTCATTACCTCCTCGACTAAATCGACAACTCTAATTATATTAATTACTATGTTAGCACGTGGAATATTAAGTATTTTTAAGTTCATAGAAAGTAGACATGAAGCAAATACGAGTTAAGCTAACCTGTGGCACTAACTCTAAATTAACAAATTTTCAAACTACTAATTATGTTTTATTTCCTGTTTCCGTGAGGACCAGAGCCCCAAGTTAAATATATAGTACTTACACAAATATGTACTTTCGTATTAGGTAAACAGAAAGGCTCTTATGCCTTAGGTATATATAGTGTTGCGCTCAGGGAAAAGGGGGCTACTCCGACAAAATACGTTTACCGTAAACGCTCGAATTGTGAGACATGTCTCAAATTCGACCGTATTTCTTCCTTTTGTGGCCCGATTCATAATTTTTTCGATAAAACGCTGTAACTTTGTAGTTTTTAAAATAATTCACCTAATTCTTAGTCTGCAGCCCGTTTGTCAAATTTCGGATAATAGGGCCCTTAAATCAGGCCCTTAATTATCAAATATGCAAAATTAAAGGGTATATGCTACATGACACATGATTTTAGGTCCAATCTTGACCAGGATTGCAAACGTGGGATCCGTTTGTTAAAATTTAACTATTAAGGCCCTGAAATGGGGCCTTACAATTATGCCCTAACTTATCAAATATACAAAATCAAAGGATAAATTAGGCTATGTAACACATGATTTAGGTCCTTTCTTGACTAGAATTACTAGCTTGAGGTCCGTTTGTTAAAATTTAATTATTTAGGCCCTGAAATTAGGTCCTTAATAGTTAAGGCCATCAACTATGCAAAACTAAAGGGCCCAAATAAGAACCTGCGGATCCAAGTTTTAACAAGCGGACCTCACATTCATAATCCTGATTAAAAATGGACCAATATCATGTGTCGCACAGCCTAATTTATCCTTTGATTTTGTATATTTGATACGTTAGGGCATAATTGTAGGGCCCCATTTAAGGGCCTTAATAGTTAAATTTTAACAAACGGATCTCTCGTTTGTAATCCTGGTTAAGAATGGACCTAAAATCATGTTTCATGTAACATAAACGCTTTAATTTTGCATATTTGAAAATTAAGGGCCTGATTTAAGGGCCCTATTATCCAAAATTGGACAAACGGACTGCAGACTCAGAATTAGGTGAATTATTTAAAAAATTACAAAGTTACAGCGTTTTATCGAAAAACTTATGAATCGGGCCACAAAAAGAAAAAATACGGTGGAATTTGAGGCATGTCTCACAATTCAAGCGTTTACGGTAAACGTATTTTGTCGGAGTAGCCCTCTTTTCTTTCATGAATTTAACGTTAGGTAGATTTTGTACCTATAACCGACCAGAATAACTAAAAATGATTTCTGAAACTGAAAAGCTTACGTACCAAATATCGCGTAAAATATTCTTTTATTTGCCGCCTCTTCCTTGCGGATTTCAAGAAAATTTTGAGTGCTTGGAAGTTTCAAATAGCAAAAAACTATGGTTGCATTTTATTTTATTCCTGACTGCAATATTTGTATACAGTTTAGCTTGTCTAGGTTTGGTCCTAATCAACACACTGTTAATCTCTATACCACACTATAGTCTTTTGACCTTAGTAGCTCAGTTAATTGTTGTAGGTTGTATAGGAGCCGTCTTGCTTATTTGCAAGGGTCTATATTTAAACTGGTCTAATGTGACGCTAACGTTTACAGGATTCATTCAAATTGAAAAGTTATTGGGAAATTATAAGATTTTCAAAAATGACAATTTCATTGACCAAGCTCTGTTGGCCTTTGCACCAGCAATAATTTTCTTATCAGTGACCATTCCTGTTGCGGGAGTAGCAATGAACTTAGATCCTACATGCTTTATCATGGAACATTTTCTTCCTAATGCAATGTACCGATCCTATTCAACAAGTTTACTTTCTTTTTGCTTAAGAATTGCAATTAATTGGGTTTTAAGTGTTGAATTGTATCGACTTGGTTACACTTTAGCAATTTGTATAGCTTCAATTTTATTATCTGCAAGACGACTGCTTCTAGCAATATTTTTTCAAGTGGTGAATCCAAAAGTTTTTACAAATTTGTATAGAAGTTTTTATTTGTGTTACTTGTTTTTGGAAGGGCTAATCAACGGCGGTACACTGGTTATTTTAGGTTCTATGTTTTGGTTTTCAGTGGGCACTTTATGGTTTTTGGTAGCTAATGTATCTGGTGGTGAAAGCGCAAGTGCTATAATGGATATTTGTTGTGCCATTGCTTGCATACTTTCATGCTTTATTCCTGCAGTCTCATTGACGATGGGTGCTCGATTGACCAAATTATGCTACCAGCATTTGCAGTTTCGGAGATATCAGGCATTCAGAAACTATAAACGGAATAAGTGCTTGGAAACCTTGCTCAGGACAAAAGCCATTGTTGCCGTTCGAAGAATTAGGATTCAGTTTGGAGACTTTTTCGAAATACAAGACGACACAGTGGCTACGTACTTTGAAAATTTGCTGGCTCGTTTATGCGACGCTTTATTAATATTCTAGATTTAGGAAACCCATTAAACATGTACTACCATTACTTGTGATTCTTTAGAAATAAAACGCTATGCATTTTAAATTTGCATTTATTATGCAAAGATCTCTATGTTTACTTCACATTTTAGGTATTTTATATTAACAACTTTCATTACAAGTATTCATACTCAATAACTAAAGATGTATATGCATTAAGCTAATTTACCACTTCCAGTTGTCTAATTGGTTCCGTTAATTTTAGAAATTTGCGCAAAGTTGAAATTGTAATTTTTTAACAGTTGCTATAGTGTGTACGTAATACGCAGCTCTTTGAGTAATTTGACATTATGCTAAAATGCACAGAATTTGAAATTGGTATTGAGAGTAAATATGAAGTGTATAATTTGCGTTATGAAAGCCTAACATGCCATAGCAATTATTGGCTCCAGTATAATGAGGTAAACCTATTGCAAAAACAAGTGCCTAACTCTGTATTTAATCTTCCAAAAATTTCCGCTTTGTTACACAACTGTTATGTACGTCAGTCAAAGTCACCTTAGCTGTAGTATGTTTTTCTGTTTAAAGCAATTTGTAGCAGGAAGTAAGAGACACGTAACTGACCGGAACTAAAAAATAACACTTATCCATTTTATTACATAAACGATAACTTATATTGATGCTGATTAGTATACACATATTATGAATAAAATTTGTCATTTGCTACCTGACTTTAACATCTACTCTGCCTGCTTAAAATATTGTCTCAAACAATCGTAAGTCAAGGTGAATTAAACACGTATTATCGTCAGACCTGCCAAAATAAATCTTAAGATGATGTCTAAAACCGAAAAGCAGGCTTATCTACTTTCGCAGAAAATATTCTTCTATCTTCCTGTCTTACCCTTCCGCTTCAGTGATAACTTTGAGTGCATTGAAGAAACCAGAGCAAAGAAAACTTGGTTTCAAGTCTGTCTTTTCCTTGTCTTGGCAACAGTATACTGCACTGTATGCATTTGTCTTATGCTATGGCATATTTTTGTAAGTCCATTAAAGCACTACACTGTTATTAGTTTAGTTGGTCACCAGATGGTAGTTTGTGGATGTGGAGTAGTTTTATTTCTGATGATGTTCTTACACAACAATTGGTATGCTTTCAAAGCTTGTTTTCATGGAATGATTAAAATTGAAAAGGATATTTCTAGAAAAACAGCTACTTTAAATACACAGGTCGAGTTGGTGGATAAATTAATTTTATTCGCTGCACCTGCAGTAGGATTTTGTGCTGTAATTGTACCTGCCGTGTCAGTTTACACTAATATAGATGGATTTTATTTGCTATTTAAAACAGTTCTTCCTGATACATTGTACAGTATGTACCCCGTAAAATTAGCAATGCTCATTGTAAGAAGTTTTATGAACTATTTTGTTTTTACCGAAATATATCGAATGGGTTATACGCTAGCCATTTTAATAGTTTCAGTGTTACTGTCAGGCAGACGTGTACTGTTATTTATAATGACTAAAGTTGTGCAGCCAAGAAAGTTTCATACTGTTTATGTACAATTTTACCTCTGCTATTTGCGTATTCACAAATGTTTAAACAAAGCCAGTTGTCTTGTTTTAGGATCAGTGTTTTGGTATTCCGTTTTGGTTTTTTGGGTATCAATTATTGGGCTACGTAAACATTTTAATCCAATACTATATACCTGCTGTGTATTTGCAGCAATAGGTCTTGTAATTGGCGTACTGATAATTCTTCCAATGTTTGCAGAATTAGTAATCTTGTGTAGAGAACATCAAACATTTCGTTTAAACCAAGCTCTAAGACTTCATACACAGAAACATTCGAAAGGATCGCTGCTCGACTTAAAAAATATTACATCTCTGAATAGAATACGTGTTCAATTTGGTACATTTTTTGAATTTCAGCCCGATATAACACCGGCTTACTTTTCACAGCTGAGTTTAAAATTGTGCGACTTTATGTTGATTTTTAAATAGTCGCATGTTATCTAATGTTTAAATATTGTCATTGTGTATTAAAGGCATTTGGTTTAAAAAATTGTAATGGTCACTGAAGTTCATTGTAATTATTGTTTAACCCAACGTTTAAACCTAAACTTTATACTTAATCTGGAAATATAATTTGATATGCAATTTTAATAGCTTAATAAAAACCGAAATTCTTATAAATGAACTTGGATTGTACCCAGCTGGCATTCGCGATAAGTAACGATAACGAGTCTGCGGATGAAGCAAACGAAAGTTTGAACATTATACAAAACTGGCGTGCTTGTAGAATCTGGTTTCTTGAGCTTCTCACTTTAGTACCAGCAGAAAAACTGAATTCAAAGTATTGGAATAAAGCAATCTTGTTCTTCAGTATGCACTGCACTGTTTTCAGTGTATAATCAAACCATATGAAATCGATTTTTGTGAGTTTATTTGAAACGAAGGGTGAAATGAGACACCGAATACAAAAAGAAAACAATATCGGCTAGAAAATTTGTTTTGGAAAGTTCCAAATAAAAGGCAGTCACTTTTGGAAAAGTGAAAGAAATCTTTTATGGTTTTAGTTTAGTAGGACATCCAAATTTTTCTTTCTAAAGTAACAAACTAACTAATACTTACTAGAAGTAATACATAACTTACTAGAAAATTTTCAGACTAGTAATATATTATTTCACAAATATATCTCTGTTTGGTTGTACCGGGTATAAAATTCAGTGTGCCAAGGCCAGGCTCAAATATTGCGCGACTATTTTTATCCTGCAATTTCGATTCTACTTCCTCATTCCAATGAATAATATCAGGTATACTTTTAATGCTAGCTCCATCCCATACCCAGCAGGATTGTCTAAAGAGCTGTTTTTCTTTGCAACGAAAATTTTCAGCAACTCTAGCACCAACCCACAACTCGGAAATAGATTCGCCATCCAGGATATCTTCTATTGCGTTTAAGTGCTGTAAGGTTTGTATAGTTGCAAGGTTACCGTTAAAACGACGACAATCTTCCTGGGCTTCAGAATACGTAACCTAAAACATTAAAATAAATAGGCCAAATTTTACAAATTATTTACAGAGAAAGTTGTAGTCGCATTTCGTTTTTAAACTTTAACTTGAATAAATAATAAACAAAACTACCGAGGAGGAGCTTTTATAAAAGAACTTTCTTGGCATTGTCCAGGCAGCGTATGCGGCATCTGTATAAAAGTTCAATGCGAATGTTAGTAAGCACTTTAACGATGTATAAAATTTTATTTTTGCTATTACAATTGTTTGCAAAAATATGTCTACCTGTTGGTTTAACCGTCAGCATAAACGATACACTGCAAAAGTAAACCTGTATTGCGACAATTATGAATTTTGTACGAAACATTTTTGCGGAAATATGTCACACTAAAACTTGAAATGTATGGAATTGTTTGCTATAAAAACGAAACTGAAAGATATTTTTGGAACATAAAATACGAAACTTGTGGCAGGATAAAGATTGGGACAACTTTTAGCTCTTCTTTTGAAGATCCGAAAGTATTTCTTTCGTCCATCCAAAACCATTTTCTACCCACTGGATAATGTTTGAAGTAAACGCAAGTGTCATTAGCGTAATTCCATTCTGTAGAAGATTTACATCAAACACATTTCCTGGAAAATTGCAATGTAGGGCAGCAAACTCTTACATGGATCACTATTTGCACTTTGTACTGCACACATAAACAATTCATTAGTTTACACACCTGCGACTTTTCACAATAAAAACTTGCAAATAATAAATAGCCTTGCACTGAATACGGTTTTAATCTTACTGGAGCAAAGTGATTCTTGTGTAGAAACAGTACTTCATAAGAAATTTGATTTAAAAGTGAAAGTAAGCAGAAAACGTTTAAAACGAGATAGCATTATTTGCAAACATTACGATAGCAGGATTGACTTTGCAGTGATCTCATCGGAGTTGTTTGATTTTGTCGTTTTAACAAAAGTTCTTTCAGTGAAATAGTTATCTTGTGATGTTTACAACGTAGGAAAGCTTTATATTTGTTTGCATGCCCTTATTCTCTATTTGCAAAAATTGAAATTCTGCAAAAAGTAAAAAATAACATCAATTCAATTGACATATCAAAACTGATAACCTACATTTTGATCGTACGTCGTACGATCTTTCATAAGCCAGTAACCAACATAAGATTTGGTTTGTAACTTATTAAAATAAACATTCCACTATTACACGTAAAATGTAATCAAGTCAAAAAATGTAAATACTGAAATCAATATGAGTCATGCATGATAGTAGTATAAATACGGCTGGCTTACTTATTCCTTATATTCAGTTTTGATCTCAGGTCAAGTAAACAACCATCATTTACACAATTTATATAATATTTGGCAAACATTGCAGCAAACTCCGATCTGGCAAAATGAAAACCATTATTTTTCTAAGTTTCCTTTTTGTTTTGGTGGCAGGAATCCAAGCCAAATCAGTTGAGACACGAATTTGTAAGTTTTGCGACTTTTTGCTAGGCTGCAATAAATATTTGGCAATTACTAACATTTTTCATCTTAATTTCCTTCCAGCAAAATCCGGAAAAATATTTTACAAAAGTGCCAACGCTGTAAGCAATAAAACCTTCTATTCATCTCGTTTCATGGTTTTTATTTGGTTCATGTGAAAATAGATTACTCCATAATTGCTTTACTTTCCAAATATTTGAACAGGCTTATTTTGAAGCTGCTAAAAAGGATTGCATCGAGCGCTTGCAAGGCACATTAGCAAGAATTGAGTCTGAGGATGACTTGAACGCAATTGAAGAAGCCGTGGAGGGAGAACCTATTTCCCAACTTTGGATTGGTGCAAAACTGGACCAGCGAACCTCAGCCTGTCGAGATGGCACACCTTTTAACCCCACATGTTGGAAATGGGATTCCAGCAAAATAGCTGTGAACTCAAATTTCTTGGAATGGAATGAGGACGCCAAAAGCAGAAACCAAAACTCATTAGATCGACTGGTTTTAGAAGTTGGATACGCTAGCTTGAAGGTTGTTCCGAATACTGAAACCAATCGGTACATTTGTGAGGTCAAACGGGCATCCCCAGAGAATCCACCGTCTGACCCAGTTGAGCCACCAGCCTGCGGATGTGGTACAAGACTTTGTAAATGCTAGTTTTGGAACTATTTTATTCTATCTCTGTTTGAAATCTATGATTTAAACCCATGTTTCTTCCGTAAATTAAAACATAATGAATATTTTTAAAATTTGATAAAGTTAGTCTGTTTCCATATAATATACGTAACTTACGCTAAAACCCTTTACATTTCAACCAGTTTTATGCATTCATTCAGTTTAAGTTGAAATTTATTTGCATTTGTCCAAGCAGATTGTGGTATCATTATTTATTTGGCCTAGATCACGCACATAATGTAAACAGCATTATCACTCTTATCGCACACCGGCGTATGATAAAAACGTCAGTATTGCAAGCTCTAAGCCGTAGGTTCTTAGGAAAGGTGTTAAGCTGCTCATTTTCTTACATTTAGTTATTTCCTACTTTAATCAGTTCCAAGTGAGTTAATTGTAAATGCAATTTGTACTGAAAGTTCAAGTGCTAAATTTGAAACATGAACTATTTTGGAGTTTTGTGCCTTCTTTCATTTGCTTTTGCAGCAGCATGGGCTGAGCCGGAATTGTACTCTGGTACGCAACAAATAAATTAGTGTACTGTGTGTTGAAATAAAGAATATTATTTAACTTTTTAAATCTTACTTAGATAAAGCAGCTGGGTTGCTAAAAACGTTTTATATAAGTCCAAACACTGTAAGTGCTCTTTTTTATAAATTACAATAACTAAAATTTACTTGTTTATTTAACTTAATGGCTCATCAAAATTAGGCGTACTATGAAGATGCCAAGCGAGACTGCAAAAAACGATTAAAAGGAACTCTAGCAAACATTAACTCAATATTGGATTTGAAAACTCTGAAAACCGTAGCTAATGGAACAATGCCTTCAAAGGTTTGGGTAGGAGCGAAGTTGGGAAGAAGCAAAAAATGTCAAAACGTTCCTTACTTTAATCCATTTTGTTGGGTTTGGGACGCTTCACTTGAATTTATTAATCCAAGCGTGGTAAAGTGGAGTGAGCAAGCAAGGAGTAGACCACAGAATTCTATGAATCGACTTGTACTCGACCTGCAAAATTACAACCTATTTATTGTAGGCAATACAGAACCTCACCGATATCTGTGTCAGTTGTATTCATAACAAAGTAAATTGTAGTAAAAAAGTTGTGTCTTTTAATAAAAATATTTGAAATAGTGATAGTGTCCAATACCAAAAGTTTATTTATTTGTTAACGTGAATATCCACTGGCACTTTAGCCATAAACATTTTGCATGATTACAGATACAAGCATATATCTTAGGATGAAATGAGAATAAGAATTTATGCTCATGCTTCATTTTCAATAACTTGGCTTCATCATTATTATCTTGTCTCGTGAAGCAGCAAGCTAGGCTTCTTTATACCTACCTATTTTCCTACCATATCAAATGTGTACATGACCACAACAGTGCAAAAGACAAATTGCTGATCAATTGCTCATTGCCTGGAGCTATATCGATAAAAAAATTCACTGCTGAATATCTGACAACAGATGATGATATATTTACACATCAATCTCAAGATATCCAGCAAATCTACACATATTGCGTGAACAAACCACAGTGTGTTTTATAAAGCAGAGCAGTGTAAAATGTTCTGTTTGGTTTGAAACTAAGAGAAATTTAAATGGCAGAGCTTAGAAAATTTTGGTTACTGGTAGTACTTTTAATTCATTTGCTTCATGTAAGCTCAAATTTTTATAAATTTCAAGCTCATACTTTTAGAGTTTTCAGCTGAGAAGTATTTTCTTAAAATTGTTCACAGGCTGGTGAGCTGACGGATGAGAATTATGTTCCCGTGGAACCAATTCCTGAAACTGGACTGTACACTGGAATTTACTATGAAGTGGGCATGGAAAGATTTCCTATGGGTCGGGTAACATGGACAGAGAAGACACACGAACATGAGGGATGGCACTATGTACAAATTGATGCCAGAGCAGAATATCGGCAAAATTACCAGAAAACCGGAGTATGGTATAATGACACGCAATGGTTTTTTACGGAAGCGGAAAATGAACCAGGCTGGTTTACTCTCAGAAATAGACAACATCCGGAACGTTTGGCAAGTGTTAGCAGAAGTGACAAAGTGGGAAATGGACACCATATTGTTCTGAGTGGCAAGGGAGACATGGATCAAATAGACACTTTATGGAAACCGGTTTTACATGAAAATGGGGTTTATCAATTGGTAATTAAATCTGAACTGGATGCACCTGTCACATGGACGGAAAGGCAAGTGACACCTAATGTAACCGACGCATATTTCATTCAAGTTGACGTAAATGCTGATCCAGAACACAGAAGAAAATATCAGAAAAATGGAGAATGGTTTTTGGATACGCTCTTTAGATTTCAGGAAATTGACAGCGAGTTGGTTGCCGAAATGACTCATTTGGAACGAAAATATTTTCCACAGATAGAAGAAATTTGGCCGTTTACTCGAATCGATTGCCAAATGGTGGACAGCTTGATTTTTACAAATGTGGAGAATAAATCAGTAGTAAAGGAAATTAGCCAGAAGATTGTGAATCGGGGTCAATTGAAATTAAAACTGGAACGCATTCCGGAAATCAAGATGGTGGAGAGTAGTGGACCCATTTCTCCAGCTTGGTTGGCCGATTCAGTTGAATTTCAACTGGCAGCACAGGAAATGCGAAGCATGCAAGCGATAACACTGGAAACAAAAGAAGTTAGTAGATTTGTGGCAAGTGTGGCTGTTCCTGCATACAATACCACAAAAGTGAAAATCTGTAAAGAATATTTTGACACTGAGGGAACAGACGTTAGTATTGGTGCTCGAGTGTATCTGGCTATAAGCGAGATGAGTGACAGACCATTAAATGAAAATGGAAAATTCAAAGTAGTTTATGGAAAGTTGCCAGCTGAAATGATTACGGTTAAAAGAATACAAGAATTGGTTGTTGGCAATTTAGAATTGGGTTTGGGAACTGAAGGAAATGTGGATTCGAAAGAAGAAGATCATAATGTGCAGATATTGGCTTGGAGGAAAGATAAAGTAATGATTAGGTTAAGAGGGGAAATAAAGGGACGATTTGGTTTCCGAGGTGTGATAGCTTCTTACTGAAATACTTTCTAATAATTATAAACCTGTTATCCTTTTTTATTACTTTTTAAATGATAAAAATATTTCAATACAAATAAAATGGAATAAATCTTTTGCATTTTTATAGCAACTAAGAAATATCCTGCTACTCTCATCACATGAAACTAATTGAATTATGTAATTCTCTCCTCTGTTGCCTGTTTTCATGCATTTTATCACAATACGCACTTAAATGAGTTTTTCAAATTTAGGCCCAGCTTTATTGTCACACAAAAATATATATGAATTGTGCACGTCAACTGCGGCACACAAGTGATTACACACCTATCGGCATTGCTTTTATCATGCACTTTGACAGTTCAACGGAAAATTCGTTGAGCTTTTTTCTATGATTTTTTAACAAAAAGCGGTAAATGATAATATATTTGGACGAGACTGCTTTGATAACGATGATACAGCAACACAGCCAAAGAAATCTGGCTAAACTTCACATTTTACATGGTGCATGAAAAGATAGATAGTTGAGTATTTGTACCAAAACCAAACTAAAATAATCTGGACGGGCTATAACAATGGCTATGCGTTGAAATCATAAATCACATACAACTTTAATACAAGTAAAGATACAAGGTCAAAGGACCTTATTCAAGTTCTCACTAGCCTGGGACCCACGGGACCCTACCCTAATTTCTCAACTACAAGTCGGATGGTTAGGTTTCATAGCTCATTCGAGAGAGCAACTCAAGTCCTACTACACTAGGATCCACTGCTGTCCAGATTCGTGTGCGCATGATCCGATTTTTGCAAAAACATTTTGCACAAATCCACCTCAGTCGCCCAAAATCCACATTTTTGCAAAATGGTTTTACAAAAATCGGATCATGCGCACACGAATCTGGACAGCAGTGGATCCTAGTGTAGTAGGACTTGAGTTGCTCTCTCGAATGAGCTATAAAACGTAACCATCCGACGCGTAGTTGAGAAATTAAGATAGGGTCCCAGGCTGGTGAGAACTTGAATATGGCCCTTTGTAAAAGCAATTTTTAACAATATCACAGTTGATTCCAAATCGCATTAATGCATCGTCATCACATTTAATATCATGATGCGCAAGCATCAACATCAACATAATAAGCGTTTTTATTCCCTGACACAGCAACAGTCCCGAACTCCAACTACAAACAACTGGCACACTCACAGCTCAGCTCAGACGGTCACCTTGGTCACGCACACCAACATTGCTTCGTTAAAAAAGCTGAAAGCGTACATAATATAGGTAATACCAATGTTTGAAACCTGCCAGTGTTTTACCATCGTGCGCTCTATCAAGTTGTCAGCTTTATACATTACGCTGTTATTTGTTCTTGTAGTGTTTCCTCCGTGGAAACAGTTGAAACACATGTTTCAATAGCAAAAAACTAACAACAAGGCCAAATCAATTTGTGTCCATAGAACAAGTGAGCAAACCTTGAAGCTGTAGCTCATCATTAAACTAGCTTTATTCAAGGTAATATTTTGCAAAAAATATTTCACAAATAAAACATTCTAAAACAATTTGCACAACGGAGCTCTTCTAAGCACTTGTTTGTTCTACTCTATTCCTTTACAAGTGAAACTTAAAAATGGATAACGACAAACTTAATTTACCGGAGCAATCCGGGTTTACAATAACCCAAGAATTTCTGGAAACTGCTTTTAACAAAAAAGTGGAAACGTTTACTGTTTCCGGAGGTAGCAAACCAGGGGATAACTATTTGAGCATATTATATGGTGTTGAGATAGTGTTTAAAGGAGATGACACCGAAAAGCACTATTTGATCAAGTGCTACCCTAATAATCCAGGCAGAAAGGATTATCTTGACCAACACAACATTTTTGCCAAAGAACTGTTCATGTATGCCGACTTTTTCCCACAAATTCAGCAGCTTGTCCAAGAGTCAGGATCGGATGCTAAAGCGCTAGTTCCTTCTTTAGCGCCGTATCATGCCGGGAATGTTGCTGCATACGACATAACCACAAGTAAGAAATTATAATGCCAATAAATTTAACAAATTATTGACATAATTCTATAAAAAAATATTTCAGATTTCAAGGACACGCCATACGCCCACGAAAATTTCATAATGATGACCGACCTGCGGAAACCCTCTGGCTTTAAAATGGTTGACCGCCTTAAAGGACTCGATTTGGCGCATGCGAAATTGGCTATAACCGAAATAGCCAAATTTCACGCCTTAACCTGGGCATACAAACAAAAGCAGGGTTTGCGCTTGCTCACTGAAAAATTTCACTGGTTTCTGGACACCACAGGCACGGGAGATTTGGATGAGTGGAAACCCATGATGGAAAGCTGTTTTCAAAGCACAATTCAAGTGGTACAAGAATCTTTGGGTGCTGATCACCCAGCGTGCAAAAACATGAAGGCATTTCTGACAGCAGACAAATTGCAAATTTTTAACGAGTGCCTTGGTCCAGAAGGCATTGACGAGGAACAACAGGAAAAGTATTTGAGAATAAAGCCAGAGGATGACACTGATACTGTTAAGGGTATGCTAATAACTTGTTTGAAAAGTTAGCAAGAAATTTTACTGAATTTTGCAAATTCAATTTATTTAGACCCCTGGCTTGTTGGAGCACACGGTGACTGTTGGGTTAACAATATGCTATTTCGATATGAAGACGATAAACCTGTCGAGGTTGCCCTGGTCGATTTTCAGATTGTTCACGAAGCCTGTCCAACAACTGACCTGGGATACTTTATGTTTACCAGTGTGCGAGCTCCAGTTCGAATTGAACACGAAGACGAACTTCTAAGCCAGTATTTTGGGGCGTTTGTTAACTGCTGTGAACAGCTTGGTGTGCAACCACTGCCTAGTTTTACATTGGAAAATGTAAAGAGACGCTACAGAAGAGGAAAGATTTTTGGGATACTGGCCGCAATTTCGGTTTTGTGCTTGATTTTGAAGCCGGAAGAAGAATCTAAGGACATGGATAAGCAACAAGGAGATAATTTGATGGAGATGATGTCAGCGGAAATGGAGGGAAGCGGGGAAAACATTTTGTTCAAAGAGGAGATGACCGCTACTATATTAAACTTGTATGAGGATGGAATAATCTAATCTTCAGTATTGAAGTGTGCAAATTTAACAATAAATTGAATGAGAAAATGTTCACTTGGAATCATTCTTGGTGGAAATATTTAGTGCATATTAAGTGTAAACTTTCTCGACAAAACGTGGTTTAGGCTTTACTAATACAATAGGTAATCTAATATAATGTAATATAAATATTCGTAAACACCAAATACATACACAAATTTAGACTATAAATTTTTACTCACCTTTAAATCAGTAAGAAAATAATTCACCTCGACGAGAAACAAGTTTTGCTTTAAAATACCAAAACGTATAACCTTACTAGAATTTAAAGTTTCGTAACTCTGACGATAACTACACTAATATCAAAGTATAGTAAGTATAGTATAAGTATGTAATATTCTGCTGCTGCTGCTTTCAATTCGGGTTTATCATTTTTCAAGGCTTTGGACTTGTGTTTCGGTTTTTAAAAAATGCTTGAATACTGTGAGTATCAAAAACCGTTTTTGACATAATAAAATTTTGAAATAATGAAACGATTTCCAAAAACAAAGTTGTATAGTTGTTTTTGAAATCTTTACAGTTGTTCCATTTATCCTATGATGCTTTTTGTTTAGAACTTCCAGCATGCATAAAACACAAGAAATTGATAGCAAGCACATATGCAGAATAAACACGACTATAACATTGTCTCTTGTGCTTAAAGCTTTAACATTGGGTTCAGTTTTTGCCAATAAAACTGTTTCATTCCAAGTTTGCATCTTTCTAAACCAACTTGTCCAAATTTCAAACAATCCAGCACTCACCATAGTATGAATAAATCTAGTAAACTCGTCAAAACTAATTGGTGATCTAAATACTTGCCAGTAAACTTCTAAAGGTGGCAGCGGATGTTTACTCATGCTAATCTTTTTATAATTCTGACTCTTCTCATATCTGGCTTTAAGATTAGCGTAAGATTTATAAATTACATTTAGTTCATCTACATAAGCATATTTGTCAAATTTACACGAACCAATTAGTGCTTGTAAATGCTCTGGAGTAAGTTCAGTGGTTACATCAAAAACACTTGTTAAAACAGGCCGATTTACTTTTGAGAATATTTTCTTACGAAAACTAGCACTAATTTTGGACCTGTTCATGGAGTACAAACCTTCAAATATTGTTGGTCTAGAAACATTACGTGCTAATTGTTTCATGTACGGTTCAAATAGACCAGCAACTTGAAAAGCCTGATGAAAGAATGGCGACATACTTTTAACATTTTTGGACGGAGCAAACAACGAAAAATTGTGCTCTAGAAGCTGCTCAAATGACTCTATTTTTTGCTGTGCAAATGGAGCTGTTAATTGTGTTATATTATTTCCCTTGTATGCGTTTGTAATAACAACTCCCAATAAAATCCACACCGCTCCTAAACACCTACATTTGTGTATTAGACTTGAGTCAAGCTCTACTAGTACTTTTCCTGGAAAAGTGAAACTACTTACCAAACTGTGCTTTTTAAAACGACGCATGGAAAAGCGTGTAATATGACCGGTTATAATAATAAGCGTAATTAGTAAAGCCCAAGTGTAGCAGTCAAACGCAGAAATAAAACCAAAAAATGAATACGAGCTAGATGTTGTCATATTGGAACAAATCAGAAATGAATATCCATCGCGATAAGTTGCATGCACTGGTTGCGTAATGCCATCGTAAGCTACCTCTAGAATAAATTCTGGAGATCCAGCAAACCGGACAGAGTCATCAGTTGTTAGAGTGGAATTTGGAAACATAAGACTAAACAGAATGAGGGACTTACGCTCGAATATGTGTTCCTGAAACCTAATTTCGGGAAAGTACAAATTCTTTAACTTATAAGTTTCTATAGTTTTTGCATCGCGCCTGGACAGATCAAATACATGAAAATACTTCCAGACAAAATTATCTCTGCGATTAGAGAAAAAGTTTATAGTTTGAAAATTAGTTGTTTTTAGCAATTTAGTTGGCTTGTTGAAAACGTTTTTAAACCACAAACTGCCAAAAAATGGGAGAGTAAACGAGCCAAGAAATTTATAACTAGAAAGGATTTGTCGATGTATTTGCAAAAGTTCTAAAGAAACTTTATAGAGATTTTTGACTTGATATAGTTTGGAGGTACGGTTGAACTTTACCTCAAAAAATAACTTCTTCCAAGAACTAAAATACTCAAGGGAGGACGACGCAAAGTCCAAACTGGTGTACAAGTTTGACAGAAATGGTTCAACTAAGCTTGTATGCTTTCCAGCTAGTATCATATACCTGTTTGCTTTAGATATGTACTCCTTTCCAAAGCTGCTCTGCCGTGAAAATGAATCTAGAATAGGCAGTACTTTTGGAATACTTATGGGAGAAATAATTTCAAACCTATTTGTTCTCCGCTTCCAGGAAGCACATGCTAGAGGCATGATGTACAGAAATACCTCACATTTTAAACGGTTTCTTTTGAACCTGCGTCCCCAACCATTTTGGGCAGTTTTCATTATAAATAAGCTCTCGGAATCTGACAATTTGTAAATGTCTACGTTACCGCAAACCAACTCAGCCACTTCTGCACGCATAGTTTGACCAGCATTAGACCTGATTTGGGGTTCACTTCTGTGGAATTGGTACTCGCCAAGAACAACTGGTAGACTCCAACTGTTATCAAGAAACACTTCGCTGGTCGATTTGGTTTTCTGAGGAGAGTTCAAAAAAGTTTGCATTAATGTGGTATTTTTGCTTATTTAAATATAAGCCATAATATCGAAAAACTTACATTTTTCCCATTTCGAAGGAGAGATGTAAACACATGAACTGAACAATTCTCAAAACTGGTTAATATATTTCCAAGATCAATATTGTGATCGTCCCAGCAAGAGGCAGTCTTTTGTTTTAAACTAAAAGCCACACAAATGTAAGCAAAATACGCTACCACTTTGTTTAAATTCATTTTCTAACTTTGGCTGTATGCAGCCAAATGCAAATGTCGATTCAATTCGATGAAGTTTTAGTTTGCTTTGTATTTTATGCCAACACAGCGTAATATAAATTAGGTACAATAAAATATGATGTTGATTTATAGTTTCAGGAAGTCTGGTTGAACAGGAAGCGATAAAATTATTATGAGTAATATACTAATTAATATCATTTTTGGGTAAAGGTATATGGTAAGCCTGAAATGGTAAACATCGTTGGGTACCAACTGAACAAATAATATTGTGAATGAAGTACCTTAAACGATTCTGGGTGGAACTTGGCGTGCTTGGCAATCACTGAAGGTCTATTTATTGTTATTGTTCATATAATTTTCCTCCTTACAATACAATGCTTTCCCTAATACGTACTTGGTACAAATGGTCACCTTAAAAATGATGGTCTCAAGCTACAAGCTAGTGGACAGATTCAGTTTCTACTTGCCACAAACCAACTGGTAAAAAAAAGTAGAAAAGTAAAAACAGTCTGATGATAAAATGGAAGGAAACCACTAAGCCTTCCCAAACGTGGTCCGTCTAACGGTTAGCATGATGACATAAACGGATTCGTACATATTTTGTGAAATGAGGAATTTGTACACTTTGTTGCTACTTAACTTCCTCTGGCAAACACCATTGTTTGCTACTACCTAGCGTGTAGTAATGTAAAATGTATCGGACGAATGTAGTGATGGTTATGAATTTACGTCATCCATGCAATTTTCTTTAATAAATTTTTATTGAATCTATTTTCTCCATTCAATCTTCAATTCAATGGGAGTGCTTTTTTTAGATATTTTTGGAGACCACGTTTCTGGGTCATTGGGTATATAAACGCTTGTTTCCGAAAGCTTCGGATGAAATTAAACCCTGTTAAGCTTGAATAAGGTTCACGTGTACCCTAATCTACTCGGTACCCTTTAGGCACTTCTGATTATTGAATAGACCTGAAAGTCAATAGAGATCTTCACAAACGTAATAGCAACCGATATCCGAAAACCGAATTGAGATCGGGTAATTTGTTGAAGCGTTATCGTGCTTACGGATGGACGGAAGGATATACGGGCAGACACAAGACCTCCGAACATTCCGTGAACCTTAGTAATGTCGAATCTGTTTTATGAACTGAAAGACTAGGATATGAGCAGTTGCTTTAATGGTTTGCCTTTCATTTCATTTTTGAATACTCACTTAAAATAACATCTACATGCGAATTCATTTTCTGTTGTAGTTAGTGCGAAGGTAATTGAAATGAAATTCTTGAAAAATGAAAACGCCAGTGAAAGTGGTATATTATTATGGAACTTTCGTTTTAGTAAGTCAGCAAGCAAAATTAGTATAAAAAAACTTGAATGGGTTTACAGGCTTTGACGTACAAAATGAGCTTAAATTAAATTATTTAAACTTAAGTTGCTTTAAGTTTAACAACGTCACTGACCGGACCTTTTCAAAAGTTTCAAATTTTCTATTTCCGAAATTGAGCCAAAACCAAAACAAAGCAGTCTTTGAACTCTCACTAGCTCACATCAAGTCTCAGAGAGAAAGGCGGCCAAGGACAGTTTTTCTTCTGGTAGTCATAGCTTGAGAGGAGGAGAACAATGCTTTCTTTTTCTTCTTGCGGAAGCATGTGTACCCACTCTCGCTACTACTCTGCTCAGAATGTTCTCAAATTAATTTAATTAATATATATGACAATTTAAAATTAGTGTTTATTGAAGCAAAACCTGCATAAAACCCTTCAGTTTTTACATTGTCAAAGAAGAATCCGATCTGAAATATTGAGCCGCCACCGGGAACGACGCTGGGATCATTATGCATTAACACGTACGTTGGACTGCTATACAAAAAATGTGTGTGCTTGCAGTTGAATAGTCCCTTTCATATTAACATGACTTTGTGTCACATAAATTGTTACGCAATATGGATAAATTATCCAGGATAATAACTACTTTGGAAGCATTTTATCTCTTGTGCATATACCCATAACTTTATAATGCTATCTATATTTTTGTGACATGAGTCTCGATTTTGAAAAAATGGATTGAATTTTGAAATATAGCACATGTGCTATACATAGTGCTAGAAATACTTGCCTTGTCTGTGGGGATCCATTGGTCCCGGCATCATCGGTTGCCCAGGAGGCTAAAAAAGTTGCATATTATGCATTAGTGCATAGTGTATGTGCAGTTGTTTAGAAAAGTGCTGTGTAAAATATTTCAGTTGGTTCCACGATTTCCCTTGTGAAATTAATACTTGTTTCAGTACAAAGAGGATAATGAAATCCATAATCAACGCTCAAGTCAGTCAACTTACAGCAGCGTTTCTATTTACTATACTAAAATGATTGAAAATGTAGCATGTGCACTTTTGATCAGGATTGAACATGGTACGCTGGCTGCCTACGTTCCGCTTACGTGCAAGCTCTACCTTTTTGTAGAATGCAATGCTTGAGCTTCACATCACCTGACGCAGCACAGCAAACCAAATGCATGCCATCGCGCCACCTACTGACCTTCTCTTTCACTCACCTCATGCCAACGAGTATGTCATTACCCCACAACATTGGTGTTCTATACAGCTGCACGTTGGCTTCTGATCAAAACAATCAAATCACTACCATTCAATGATCATTTCTTTGTGCTGTTCGTGTATATTTTTTTACAAAAATTATTTTGTTGCTGACTCAGAAAATTACTGTTTTTGAAATAACAAGCAGTCTAGATAATAAGCCACAAGTGTGGCGGGCTAACTTCTAGTTAAAGCTAAAAGCCTATTATTTGTGTTCAGTGATCACCAACTACCAATTTTACATGTACTAGAAAACATCAAAAAGAATTGGTTATGCTTTATAAACTCATGCTACTACATTATGTCTTTGTCATTCAAGGTCAGCCGACAGAGTTCGTAGAAACAAAAACAAATAATTTTTAAAGATTTCCTGCGACAGCTTCTTAGATAATATATTGATTTGTGCTGCACAAGCTGCTTTATTTAGGTATTACTACTTTTTACTATACTGGTATCTTGTACATTTCTCCTTTTGCATCCATACAAATGAACGACATTCCGTTAAGAAAAGACAACCTTCAATTTGTCTTTCGATGCCATTCACCATCACACACGGTGCTTGCACGCGCGTAAAAGTTAAGTATAGGTAATTAAATGTGGATCTATAAAAATGCATAAAATAAGCACCTCTTGTGTTTTATTCTCTCTCTGCAAACAAACAGTCTACTTCCGTTCCATTGTGCATTGGCAAAGTCAGTGGCAATGTCAAATAAATTTAGCAGTTTTTTTTGATAAACCAGTAATTGTTACAAATAATATTACGGTTACTAAAATTTTCTTTATTGTTCAACGCTGTTGTGCCAGCTACTACATTCTAAATAAAAAATCACAACGGCAATAAATTTAGAAAAAATTAATAAGCATAAAAATAACATGTCACGTCACACGTGACGGGCAACAATATAATATACTATATGCATTTAAGATAATACCACGTAAGCTACGCTTATTAATACATGTATTCGCAATCACAAGTTGAGGAGTTATTAGTATCAGCAGCTTTTGAATGAAACATAACGTTTGGTATACATAATATGAGTAGTATTTACCAAAACTCCGAAACAAAAGTGTTTACATGGTCCATGGTGTACATTGTTGTCAGGGTCAAGGTCACATGAAGCTTGAACCATTTTATTCTTGATATTGCCCTTTCAAAAACTGCCGCTGACCTACTTGCCACGCTTATACTTATACAACAATACATTATTATTTTCAAAAAGAATGGGTTGATAGTTGATTGTGTCATAAAAACCCATAATAGCACAGCAATCAACATGTTCTTTGTTAAGTCACGTTTCACCAAAAACAAATGGTACATGCAAAAATTAATTCTAAAAGTTTCCTAGAACAGCTCATTATATAACTTGGCTTTTGTTTTACACGCTGCTGCTTAATTACAGCAATAGCATTTTCCATAATTTTGGCATCTCGAACATATCTTACGTTTTGAACTCATTCAAAACGAGAAATTCCATTAAGAAGAAAATAGTCAACATGCTGTCTTGTGATGTCATTCGTTTTGCATTGACTTTCCCGACTCGTGTGCGTGCGTAAAGGTGAAGTAGGTAATTACACGTGGGCTTGTAAAATACATAAAAATATACATCTTCTTTTTTAGTGTTCTTTGTTAACTAGCAATCTGCATCTTACTCCATTGTGTATTATCAAAGTGAAATAAAATGACAAAATAAATTTATCAGCAGTTCAGTCATCAGTACTAAACCACAAGTTATTACAGATACTAAAAATGCATTATTTTTTATATACAACGCATGTCAGCTATCACAGTGAAGATAAGAAATGACAATAGCAACAAATGACAAGAAAGATCTATAAAAAAAGCTGCTCGCGTTACCAAATTTCATGTAGTTCATTTTTTGTTCTTTCTCACAACACATCAAACAGCTCCAAGCCTAAAACTTTTATCCACTTGAAGCAATGGCAAATCTAATGGTAAAAGTAGCAGCTATCTCCGGTAAGTAAAATAAATACCCATTTAGCATTAATTTACTACAAGAAGTATTTGCAAAACCTGAATATTTCTTGCAGTTGCAGTGTGGATATGCACTGGCGATTATCTCATTTCCGGGGAGGAGGTAACTCCGGAAGTCAACAAGTTAGCTAAATATCTTAACGACTCCATGACAAAGTATAGTAGCTGGATAAGCGACAACGACTTAGATCCCAGCCCAATAGTGGACAAACAAGTTTTGCATTTTAAGCCTTCTGGGAAGGTGGAATTGGACTGCTTTCTGAAGTAAACCGCACTTACATGTTTTCAAACAGTGGTCAAATCAGTGCTAACATTTTCCTAATTTCTAGGAATCAACAGGTAAGCGGTCATTCAAAATCAAAGCTGGATAAAGTCGAGGCAAATGTGTCATTCACAGAGCGTGAATACGTAATTTCCCATCAAATGAGTTATCCCGCGATAAAACTTTATGGTAAGTTGTTGCCATTCAAAATGCTTAAAATTTATAAAATTTCCTAATTGCTTTTTATTTTCAGGAGACTTTGAGTGCGTTGTCAGAATAAAATCGGAAAATTATACGGAGTTAAATGGCACCGACGTTTATATCAGTGGTGAAGGCCAGTATGCAATCAATATGAGCAATGTTCGAGAAACTCTGGGTGTTTACAATCTGGGAATCAATGATAACTATACATTTGACATTTACCATAAACATATTTACATGCGATACGGGCTGTACGTGTATGACTACGAAGCAAACTTTGAAAATAACCTTTGGAACGATTCTTTGGTGTCAGATTATATTGATGATATTGCCAGCGACTTTTTATGGGGTACAGGCATATGCTGGCAGATGATCAACCAGTCAAAATAATAGATCATAATCCATTATTTCGGCTTATTGTAAAATACGCGGAATTTCTATTAAAGGTACTTTTCTTTTCAAATCTTACAAATAATTACAATTAAAACATTTAATTTTTAGGTTTAAGTTGATGCTTCTGCTTTTGTCGTAGAAACTGGATCTACGAACCATCTTTGATCCAAGTGAACTTCCAGAAACTTACGTAGCCACGCCCACTCCAGAGCCAGATGTGGAATCAACTACTGAACCGACTGCGTACACTATTCGATTACCTGCAAAATCGATATACCTTCCAGACGACAGTTAACTGCGCCGCAAAACTTGCTGGATGAGCTTATATAATCACAGGCATCCATATTATTTCTATGCAAACTTGTACATATAAATAACCAAGCTAAAATAAAATAAAACTAGCTAATGTTTCATAAAATAACAATGTGCAGACACAAGTGCTAATAATTTATTATGAAACGCGAACAAAAAATGAATATTTTTATGAAAATACCAACAACCAACTTAAAGAGAATTTGCACAGCAGCGTAGCAATGTCATTCTGGCTGTATTCTCTCTATTCTCTATTGCATGTACCAAGTAGGTAAAGTGCCTGTCAAATGTTCCTTTTAAAAGCGTGACGGTCATTTGAGCTGTAGCATGGTTCATTTTTACAACTGCTACTCTTATTTATCAGCTGAAGTCAAGAAGAAATCTGCTGAAAAGCATTTTTGTTGTGGCTAGAATGGAGTGAAATGGAAACTGGCTCCAGCCCAAATGACCTTGAAACACTTTTGAAAGGAAAGCGTGTACAGCACTTTACGAAAAGCTAGGTACCTACTTTTTTTTACACTGCTGCTGTGCTTGTGCTCCTCTGCTCCCTGCACAAGTGGAACTTCCATATAGTGGCAACATGTAAGGCAGCAGCCGGTGGCTCTATCGGGACAAGTTCACGTATGTTTTCCCAAACTCATTTTCTATCTGCTCATCAGTAGGCTCAATTATATTTTGAGTGCGGTTAGCAATCAGTATGTAACTGAGTATTAAGGATTAACATTTCCAAAATGACACAAGCTTCCCTTGCGAACTTTACATGTCAGTTATGTATGCGGTGGGGGTGATAACAGTACCCAATTAATTATCTAGAATTTACAGCCTGCCACCCGAATAACAAGATACTTAAGTCATCAAAATGTGTTTGAATGTTTACTAATCGATACTTACCCACAATTAATTGATCGTTATCATGCTTCAAAATTAGCCAAGTTCGAGTTGGGCTAGTGGATAGGACAAAATTTGGAAGGGATGCGAAGTTTTGGGAAGGACTTTGGAGGAAACCTTAGCCACCAGGTTGACAGAGAATAATTTCAAAAGATGATAATGAGCCATTATAAGTTTAATTGTCACTTATTTAATTATAATCAAGATATCTTGATGAACTTTCATTTGAGCAAGTCGTGAAAAGGAAGAGTGTGCTACTTCAAAAGTTTCTGTGGATGAAACCGGAAATCAGTCAGAAGAGCCAAAGCAAAAGCTTTCTCTGTTTTTGAGGTGTTTGAGGATCCCGGTCAGCGTCAATTCCCAACTGAAAATGAAGCCAGAACATCTTCAGAAAGTGGAGGTGAACTACCAAACATGCTAGCTCCTCCTGAAAATGACAATCAAATCTCTAGTCGAACTCCAAGTAAAACACCACAAGGGTCAGTCTTACACCTCAGCACTCTCCGAAGTAATTATCTCCATTCAAGTTTTCTTGAAACTCATTACTGTTATAAGTAGACGAGCTACATTGTTTTTCTTCACAGTGACAGCAATCCTATCTACAAACCCTGTATTGAAACTGCATGGCACCTGAAAAAGTAGTGATAGGAAATTCAATTTAGAATTGTTCTCGTTGAAACATTTTTATTGTTTTTTAAATAATTCATTATCCAGAAGATGGACTGCATAGATTCTTACTAACAAGATTTACTGCTGGATTGTGGGATTTTCACTTCCAACAAAGTTTACAAACAATAAACCTGACAAACAGGATATAGGAAACTTGCGACCCCACATGTTTGTTCGTTTGATACTCCACATGCCATGTAGTTTTAAAATGCTTGAACTCTTGCACTTTTTTTGGCTTTAACGGTCAAACGGTTGTGCATTTTGAAAAATTGACATCAGAATAGTTAATTTGATCAAAAACTGACCTAAAATCATGTGCCGCATGCTATAGGCCATTTGGTAAAAATTTGAAATCGTCGTGACCTTTGACCTTAGAGTTGACCTCTTAGAATCATCTTCAGAATACATTGAATTATGTTGCTTTCGAAGTATTTCCAAAAGAATTTTTCAAATATATTGAAAAATGCGGCTTCTGGAGCCTTCAAATCATAAAAACTGCTATAACGGCCATATGATTCCAAATTTAAAAAAATGGACGTTGGATTCGTTAATTTGATTAAAAAGTGATCTATAATCATGTGCCACATGCTATATGTCACTTGTAAAAGTTTTGAAATCGTCGTGACCTTTGACCTTAGAATTGACCTTTTGGAATCATCTGCTGATAGGTTCCAATTATGATGCTTTTGAAGTGTTTCCAAAAAGAATTTTTCAAAAATCTTGAAAAATGCGGCTTCTGGGGACTTCAAAACATAAAAACTGCCATAACGGTTACACGATTTCGAATTTTGAAAATTTGACATAAGATTCGTTAATATGGTCAAAATTTGATCTATAATCATGTGCCGCATGCTATAGGTCACTTGAGAAAATTTTGAAATCGTCGTGACCTTTTGACCTTTGAGTTGACCTTTCGGGCTCATCTTCGAACTCATCCGAGCGAGGATGCTTGTGAACAATATGCAAAAAGAATTTTTCAAAAAAGTTGAAAAATGCGGCTTGTAGAGCATCTACAGACGGACAGACAGACAGACAGACAGAAGGACCAGACAAAACTAATAACTTGCTTCAAGGTCGCAAGTTAATAAACAATGCAATATAATTAATATAGTTAATTTAGCAAAACAAATATAATTTAACGTTTACAATATTAATATTTCCAACGACTAAAGTTTTTGGTGTTTTGTTGCACTTTACCCGTGAATGACATAAGATACGAAAATAACTACATACTCATGATGTAACAGGAGAGGAATGTATTTGTCAGCTTGAAATGAATACTGACATGAACTGACTTTTCGTTTAGTTTCTTATTAAGTAGCGAAAGCTACTTTATAAGATGGCGCTGTATGTCTGTCCGTCCGTCCGTCCGTCCGTCTGTCCGTCTGTCCGTGCGATATCTCTTTAACCGTTTGACCGATTTTAACGAAACTTGGCACAAAGGAGTCCCATAACATGAGCTAGCTCTGCGCAAAATTTCAGGTCAATTGGTCAACTCCAAAGGTCAAAATTATAATCCTTAGTCCTCTTGTTCAATAATGGACTTTTGAATTAAACAAAACTAAAAGAATTTTTCGTAAAAGTCGGCTTGTTCAATAATTGCTTTTTGAATTAAACAAAACTAAAATAAATTTTTGGCATAAAGGAGTCCCATAAAATGAGCTAGCTCTGCGCAAAATTTCAGGTCAATTTATCAACCCCAAAGGTCAAAGGTCAAAACTAAAATCTTTAGTCCCCTTGATCAATAATGGGTTTTTGAATTAAACAAAACTGAAAGAATTTTTTGTGAAAGTCATCTTGTTCAATAATGGATTTTTGAATTAAACAAAACTAAAAGAATTTTTTGTGATAGTCCTCTTGTTCAATCATGGGCTTTTGAATTAAACACAACTAAAAGAATTTTTTGTGAAAGTTCAGTTGTTCAATAATGGGCTTTTGAATTAAACAAAACTAAAAGAATTTTTGTAAAATTCCCCTTGTTGTTTCAATTCAATTTAGAACCGATATTTTGCAGGTTCTGAACTAAACTTCTGCTTTCGCTACTTTGGTACATGTGGGCATGTTGCCGGCTTTATTTATCCTCCTCCTCCTCCCTGGGCAAATTAAATTGTGCAGCTATACTCCTGATGAAATCTCCACAAGCCCTCCAATTCTTCACCCCAGGCACACATCATGCCAGGCCAAGGGAGGAAACCGAGAAAGCCTAGCCCACGACTAGTGCCCCTTGAACTTGACCCAGTGCTGCAAGTGGAACTCATGTTGAACTTGCACGATAAGATTGATGATAACAACAATTGATAAGATGAACACGATAATCTGACGACGTCGATGGCTTTATGCAAAAAATATCTTCTTCCCTCTCGTTTAAAAACTTGCGTATTTGAACCGACTAAAAAATCTGACTTGAAGATTTTATCCTTTAGCTTTGCAATTCCACCCACTGCTACTCAAACTCGGTAATAGGTTTTCAAATTAGCTGGATTTCTTTTCAATTTGATTTTTCACTTGGGTTTTTCCTTTCTTTAAAAGTTCGGTGGAAACGGTATGTACAAAGATAACGTATATGCAGACTTGTACCATACAATAGGTGTTCCCATGGTTGGGGAGTAATTTGTACTTGGAACAAGTCGAAAAACGTGTGAACGAGTACGGGTGACGATGTTCAATGAATTCGTTTCCGTGGACAATCTTTGCTTTTTATAGTATTTCTAACTGACTGAACTAATGTGGTGGCACTCACAAAAAATACCTACGCAGTTCCGTCAATTAACGTTCTTTTGTTAGCGAATGAATAGAACAAATGATATCATCCCGTCGTTGATAGTCGTGTGTGGAAAAGTAATTAACTGCCAAATATATTAATGCTTACAAGTTGATGACGCGAATTTTCTGAGATGCTGGCTTGTGGAATATTTAAAGTTGATTTGAATCAGGTTCCGTAAATATTATGCACGCATGCATGATCATGATTAATTATCACGATTGCCAATGATAAGTTGTACGAAATATCTTGCAGATAATTGGTATGATTTTAATATGAGTGCTATAGTTAACAGTGCTTTAATAATTAACCAGATTCAGAATACATGTACACTTTGGCCAAAGTTTATTGATTTTGTAAAATTTAATTAGTTTCTCAATGCTAAACAATGTTTCGAGAGAAATATTTAAGTCTAGAAAAATTGGTACATCATTTATTGTTATAATGCTTACTTGTTTGTAATTTGCAAGTTATATGAGCGTGTATGGGTCTTCCATTCTGCGCACATACAAAGTATGAAGTAATGCTGAAACATTCACCATTCGAGGGTTTTAATCCCAATCTGCAAGGGTTCATCAAAACCACGCAACAAAACTTGCGTAAAATCCACCGTGACAGGAATTCCGTTGAATCAACGCTGGTTTTATGTGTCCTTAAACACTGTTTATAATACTTCTTTAGAATTGCGCAAAAGTGATGAACAAAGTTTATGCGTGTTCGTGGATTTTGCGTTACAGGGCTTGCGCAAAAGTTATAGGTCTTTACAATGTTGATTTCACGCAATTTTTATGTTTACTTTACTGCATAAATATCTGCATATAATATTTGCATGAAATCAACATAAAATCAACAATACCGTTTTGGTTGAAATTGTGCATATTTTTGTTGTATAGTTTGCGTTAAAATCACAGTACTTTTTTTCAACACTTTGGTTGACAAGATGAGACTATTTTTTGGAAATTAATCAAAATGTTGAACGTTAGTGGCATGTTCAATGCATATTAAGCATTTCCACAAGTGTTAATATACTATAAATAGAAAAAGCATTGAAAATGCCATCAATTTGGACGAATATTAAGCGGGAAAGTGAGTAGCCATTTCTGACATTTACCCATCATTTAGCTACCCCAACTTTGGTCCATTACTGAAGTTTGACTGATCCTGAGACACTTGTCTTCAGGTATCTTCACAGGCACATGCTTGTACCAATGTGACCTGTGAAGCAAAAAATGGATGACTAACTATAATTACTACTTTAAAATTCATTAATTAAATTAGTCTGTATTACAAGCGGTAATTCTGAACGTTATTCTGAAGTGAGAATTCAACGTAATTTCTACGTAAAATTCACTTTTGCCATTGTTGCTCACGCTGCATCAAAACAACGCAATTTCTACCGTGGGTTCTTCACCATTTCAACGGCCAAACATTGCAGTGGATCAACGGTGTCACTTTTGCGTAATTTTTATGAAACCTTGCAGATTGGGATCATTACTTTAAACTACTGATTATAGACAAACAAAAATCTCACCAGCCGTGAATATTTCTACTTTGCATGAAAGCATTTTAAAAGATTTTACTGACATCATATATATTTTCTTAATCCTTTATTCTTATTACCGCGCACTGTCAACCGTTATGGTCCACTCAAAGAATAAATTTGTTAAATTAGTGTGCATATAAATTACGCTGCTATTTACATGATTAACATATTGAAGACTTACATAATTAAAAATTCAAGTTTTTTTCGTATTTTTGGCAAAGTTTGTCAAGCAGCACCAACTGTTTTTGTATGGTGTTCAATGTACTGCTTTTGTGGTTGCCAAATCGTGCAGCATCATTAATCTGCTCAAGAACCTTATCCCTAATCAATTGTGACTTGATTTTGAATTGATTGTTACTAATTTTTTCAGTCATCTCTTGGCATTTCTGAAGGAGATCAGCTTTCGCTTGGGTTAGTACAGGGTCTTCAACAGGAACTGGAGGTCCTAAAATTGAATCCATTATCACAGAAAGAGAATTAAAGCAATCCGGTGTTAAGTTAGGGGTTTTCCACTCAATCTCTTCGTCAGCAACAAAGCTGCTGTACACTCCGGAAATTGCCTTAATCCCAACTGCTTTCAGACTGACAATACCTTCATTCGTGATTTCTAGGTTTGGTTCAAGATACTGACTGTATCGAACATCTTTTACGTATAAATCTCCAACGAGATGCCGATTACCCAATACGACTTGATAAAACTTAGTTCTTTCATCAGAAGCTCGTAGTGAAATGATTTGCTTTTTAGTTTTCAAGGGCAACGATTCTTCCTTGCAAATGACTCGAGTGCCCGCTTCATGGTTTACAGACCGGAGAACGTCGTAGGCAAGTTTGTCACGCACAAGGCTCCCAATTTCTTTTGGCGTCGCACCTAAAATAACTGCACCATTGAGGACTGCCACATCTTCTCTGATGTCGTATGCCCGTCTTCCAAAATCTCTGGAAACCTTATCCAAAACCTCCCCCCATTTCTCCTCTTTCTCACAAATGTAAAAGCTCTGATCAAGTTCAGCTTTTTTTCCTTTCAATTCTGGAAACGCATGATCAATGGCTGTTTTACAGGCGTTTCGTGCAGTTTGGTCAAATTCTATCGGCTCTGGTGAGTTGATATAGTTTATGACATGATTTAAGGTTGTGGAGAATCCTTTCTTGATTGTTCCTGCGAACAAACGACTTTTCTTTTTATTGTCTTCAATTCCATAATTGCTGGAATGGCCCAGCATTTTTAGTTTTTTATCCACACCCACAGTTCCGTATGAGTAGACAAAAGCGTCAACCCGGTCAAGGTTCTCTGAGATGACAATAATGTCGTTTGTTCTCATAGCTCGCTTGTCACTTGCCACAAAGTTGTAAGCCGCTGCAGATGCTTCATTGACCAGATAAACCTCTGTGAATCCAGCAATTTTTGCTCCATCCTTGACCTTGACTCGCTGAGCAGAAGAAAGCCAAAATGGTATGGCTATTACTGCTGTTGTACAGCAACCCTTCATTTGTGTCTCCACTTGTCGCTTCAACTTTCCAAGTAAAAAGCCCAGCAAAAATTCTGTGGTGATAAGGCGATCAGTCCCATCAATTACAACCTGTCTACTCCACGTCAAGTCGCTGGTCATGAAGAAGTCGGCAACACTCCAACAGAGGCCCACACTTTGGGATTCTACGACAGCTAGGGCTGACCTTCCATAAATGATCCTATTCTCAGGTGTCACGACAATCACTCCTGGGGTTTGTGACTCACCGAACTCATTTTTTAAGATCTCAGTGCGTCCGTTTACGCTCATTGCCATTACTACACGAGATGATTGAAGATGTAAAACCAAAGGTGGTAAAACGGGCCCTGTATCAGATTTTCTTGTGGTTACGTAACCGGAAGTAGAATCTACTTGACTGGAGGATAGATTATTTCTGCTGATTCCCTTCTCTTGCTTTCTAGTTTTTCTTTGGTTCTGGATGTTTTGATTATTCAAACTGATCACTGCTGGCCAGTAGTTATCAATGTGCTGTTGTAAAGCTCCTCTATGAGTTTCAAGAGGTTCATCAGGCTTAATTTGTCGTTTAATTTCCATCTCAAGCAGCTTCATAACTTCAGTTTGAATTCTGTCATGCAGTTTTTCAAGTGCCTTTAGTTCCAATCCATCTGAATGTCTCGTTAGAATTTCAGTCATCTCTTCAGTGTATTGTTTTTTATACTTCTGAACAATCTTGTTTGCTACCATTTGCACCTTATTTACTTTTTCCTGGTTCAGTTGCTTAAGACCGGTGAAAGCATTGTTAAGATCGCGCTTCAAAGTTGCTACTTTGTGTTCCAAATTCTCTTCCACTGTTTTATTTTCAAGCAGATACAATTTTCTGAAGACGTTTGTCAAAATGCCCACCAGTTTTAAATGAATTAGTTTAAGCTGCTCGGGGCTACATGGAGCATCATTCATGTTCATGTAGTGACTCAATTCCTCGTTATATTTGTCAAGAGAGGCGACGCTCCAACAAAGAGAGCTAGCCAGTAGAGGGGCATTTTGAGACAAGCTTATCGAGAGTCCGGGTAGCATAAACGGACTGAGGAGATGGAGCTATTTTTCCTTTGTAGAATATAGAGATACCTATGTAGCGAGTAGTTTTTTGTTGTTGTTGGATAGAGAGAGAGGAGGAAAGGTGTAATAGCTCTAACGGTGTCATAATAATATTTTGATTGATTAAATTGATTTTGTGCATACCTATTTATATGCAATAAAACAGTACCAAGTTATAGATTCATTGAAAGTACTTTCCTGTTGTGTTGGCCAGTTATTTAATACATTTTGAGGGGCAATAAAATCATCCATCAGTTACCTAAAAGTTAGTGCACTTGATTCTTGACTGATCTTAAGCGTTATCCCTTGGCCCATTGGAGGTAACCTATAGCTGGCGGAAAAGAGGAAGGACAGTGGACGTACTACCGAGCCTGTGAACCCGTTGTGGACAAAAGAGTAAGCAAAGTCATCAATACTGATGGACTAATTGTGTTTATTGTTTGGTATGGGGTAATAGACAGCGGGACAGGAATCTGGTCATTGCAAAAGGGTTATCATAAAGTACGTGCAGCCCATCGGTCCCCTTCCACTTACAGGTTTATACCTAACCCCCAGCTATCACTCGAGTGGATCTCCTCAAAAACCACCTCAGCCAAGGCGTAAACCCCCCTCATTAAGTTTGATATATTCTATCACTAATTGTCTGAAACAGTGTTTCGGATTGTGAGAATGGGTTCGAACATCATGTGAGCAGGAGGCTTCCAAATCGGACAAGGCAAATTCGGAATCCGAAAAACCCGATAGGAATTTGTTTGGGCGAAAAACAATATTTTCTGAATTTGTATTGAAAGCTCCCTCATAAAATTGAGAAACTTTCATGTAACTGTCCGCGAGGCAAGCTTCTAGATCGTTTTCATACGAAGCTGAAAAATTTGGGTTAGTTTTTACAGGACATTGCATCTTGAACATTTCTTTAACCCGGTTCAAATGTATTTGATGTAATCTCTCCAGTTCCTTTTTCATTGCACTGTGGTATTCCATTTCACACGTTCTAACTAAGAGTTTGGTTTGGGAGTGAAACATTTCATTGCATTCCTCAATTTGAGCTTTGTAAATAGAAAATGCCTGATTAATTTTGCCCTCAAGAATCAGCTTGAACTCAGAATCTTTCCCGGGAACAAAAAACTTGTCGTGGCTCTGAAAATTCTGCAAGGATTTCTTCACACCATCATCATGAATGGCTTGTAAATCTTGTTCGGAGATCACATCTTTGCCATGCAAGAACGTTTCCATTAAAACTAAGTACTTGGTCAAGCATTCATCCAGAGCCTGGTGACAACTATTTTGCATCTGAATTTTATGAAACTTTGTACGTACGTTCCTAAACTTATCACCTAATTTTTCATTAAGGATTTTGTGTTTCGATTGACCTATTGGAAACGGGTTTCCTTCCTGAACGAATTCATTCATGCTTTTACTAGCTGAATCATCACAAAACTGTTCCCACTGCTCTGGTTCGTGAATTTCTGCATACCTAGTCATTAGTATTCCATTGTGTTCCATGTAGAACTCGTACAATTTCTCCATAGCCAGTTTGATCATGCGGAGGATGAATTCATCGTCAGTTTTATCTACAATTTTACGGTACTCACCTTCTACTGTCTGTTGCAGCTTAGCTGGGGTAAAAAACACGTGAATGTCAAATTGCCTTTTGAGAGCCCTCTTGAAGCTCAATAGAAGTTCGGAAATACTTTTCAATGCTTTCTTACATTCCCCTTTGCAATGTTTCTCCAACCGATCCACAAACTCCTTCCATATTTTCGGATGAGTTACTTGCATTGCCTGGTACTCATCACTTGTCTCTTTCAACACGTGAGCATAAATTGTTCCAATGTCGTTAATTTTGGAATGGCTAAAATTATTTTGCATCCAGTTCTCTACAGCAAGAGGAAATGCTTGCTGCATTTGAACAATGGCAACTTGCAAAAATTCCTCCATCATCTTCCGAGCGTCTTCCTCCCGACGAAGTTTTTCTTCGTGTTCAATTTTCCTCTTTTTATCTTCATCAGCCTTTCGTTTCCTTCTTGCTTCTGCTTCTTTGGCTGCACTTTCCTTATCCGCTTCAGCTGCCACTCTTGTCCTTCTGATATATTCTGTCTTTTTAATGGCTTTCTCCTTTTCCTCTCGGGCAGTGGCTTCAGCTTGTTTGGTAACTTTTCCCGTTTCTCCAGCAGAAGCTCCTTCTGCTTTCACTACACTACACGGAATCCTTAGTTGTTTGACATTTTGCTCTGTTGCGCGATGATCCTGTTTGTTGTTGAGAGAAAACCCCACTACTGCCTCAATTATTGAGTCATAATTGTCTACTTCCATTTTGTCTTCTTCTGTAATAGTAAACTTGACCAGCGCCTTTTGATTTTGAACTTCGCCAGATTTGGATTGTGACACCCTATTCGGGTTTTCATCTATGTCCATGGAACAATGCTCTTTGCTACATTGAGGTGCAGGTGGTGGCACACAGGAAATTAGCGCAGGGTAATTGTGTCCTGTAGCAAAACTCTGATGCAGACTGTTAGCAGAATTGGCTAAGATTTGATCTCGATCAGAGGGCGCAGGGCCAGTTTTTGAATTCAGTTGCGCGTTACGGTGACCAATTTGCGTTGTTACGACAGTTTCAGTGGATAGTTCGGATGACTTGGCGGTCCGATAATGATGGAATTCAGGCCATTTCAAGTCATCAAATTGCTGTGATACTGCTTGCAACTTGCGTTCAAAGTTTTTAGTCCGAGAATAAGCTTCATTGATTTTTGTTCCACTTTCAAGGGTTTCCACGCTGCCTTTCTGCTCAAGATGTTCAGTCTCATTTATTTCAATTGTTGCAAAACTCGAGTGTACGGTAGTCTGCCTGCCGCTGTTAGCATAAAGATTTGCATTTTTGGCGTTCGGTTTCCAGTCGTTGACAGCAACCTTTTGTTCCACTTTGGTTTGCTCTCGATCATCTCGAACAGTTTTCCGTGAAGTTGCCCTTGCAGTTTTTACTATGAAATCATACATATTTCCAAGCGTCACTTGTTCCTCACCATAAAGCTTTCTCTCAATCTCGTTTTCATCCGTCGTTGCTTCAACAGCTCTCTTGATAGCCGGAAATATCTTTTTCATTGCATTTACGTTTAGAATGCCTTCTGAATCCTGTAGCGTGTCTTGAGAGTTTTTAATCCAAGCCAATTTCACATGCTGAAAGTCATCGAGGAACTTCTTATAAATTTGCTTTTTCTCCGAAGAATCATTCAGTAGCTCTAGTAGGGACTCCTTTGCGTCATCATCACTTTCCACTTTGGTATTTCCAGTATCCGAACGAATCATAAAGACCACACTCTTGCATAGGTCCTCCAGGGAAACCAGATCCGACGGTTGACATTCTCTTTTAGGTAGGATGAAGCGTCTGTGTTCGAGAATACTATGCTGAAACTATAAGTAGTGTATAAATTAATTTCAAAGCTACTAAAACATCGATAAGCTACTGAATGCTAATTATGCATACATCATCATCATTCCACTTGATTTCCATGATTCTCGAACAAGCCGCCATTAAGAATCTCTCGAGCTGTTTCATATCCTCATCTTTCTCATCCGCTCCGGAATTCAGATGCATTATCCAAACAACCACTTTTTTCTTTCCATCATCCTTCTCAATTAGAAATGGCTCGGGCCATAGGTAAATTCCATTCAAAGAGTTACTTCCTAATTCAGGTCTATAAAATTTCTGACTTGACACCAACATTGGCTCTCGCCTTTCACTCCTTTTGATAACTTTGCTCATCCATCCACCGTCACCTCCACATTGGAAGTACTGAATCAGGAAATTTGTTAAGAAGGACTTTCCACTGGATGGGGGACCAGTCACTGCCAGAATTGCCACGGGAAAGTCTTTCTGAAACTTTGAATTTTCAGAGGTATCCACAGCCTCCAAAATAGCTTTTAAATTGTTCACCCTTGGGTCCACATATCCATTCTGAACGGAAACAATCTTGCTGTATTTGAGAAGTTCGTCCAAGGAGCAGCCAGCCTGATTATCTGTGACCTCGCTCATTTTGAAGAAACGGAGTTCCAGCTAAAAGATAAAAAACCGGAACTTAACACTACGCTTTTTTGACAAACTGCATTGCATGGCATTGTCAATAAATTGTTTTATGTGCTTTCTTACCAAATCAACAGATACCTCCTTACTCTTGACCCCTTTCTTCACAAATTTTTAGAAAGTTAAAGCTTCAGTACTTTAGAACGCTGAATTCTATAAGTTGTTCAATCTAAAACTTGCTATTCGATAGTCGGATTTAAAAAATAACTATAAATTCACTAAAGTTGCTTCTACCAACTGAAAAGTTAGCAGTGGCATTTAACGTACTATTTGATGAATTAACTACCTAACTGAAGATCGAATTGGTTCAGGTTGCCCCAACCGGTTCTTTACTAAAACATGCGAGATTAGCTATTCCTAATGACACTTCACGCTCGCATTCACGAATCCCACTATGTACTATACAGAGTCTGCTTTTATGCAAAAAATCTTTTTTCTGCTAAATCGCTAGGCACTTCAGGAGAAACGTTTTTTAGCAAAAGTTGACGAACACAGAACTACAGAACCAAGTTTTGCATAGAGACCAACCTCGTTAAGGCTCAGTTTAATGTAACATGGTTAGTAAATTAGCAACTTTTGGGCAAGTGTAGTTCGTACTGATAACACTGCAGTAGTTCTGCATTCTCTACTGCGTATTAAGTATGTTTTTGCTCTCTGACCAAAAGTCGCAAATTCATTCACTTTTACAAAGAAAGTATGACTCATTTTGTTTGCTGTTTGTTCGCTGACAAAACTAATACGATAAGATGATAAGACTTAAGCGACAATCCAAGCATGCTGATTGAATATTATATCGAATCATTCGTGACGAATGAGTGACCTCCAATAACCTTTGGAAGAGGAAAAGTTGAGCGGGAAATGAAAGTGTTTCATTATACATTCTACTGATTGTACAGCATTTGTGTATTCATCTGAGTCTGAGTATTAGCATGAACACTTTGAAATAGCATTCAGTGAATAATTTTATCCAGCGTGAAGTAAAAGATACTAACATGCCACAACTAATCATATCATAGCTTTTGATTTTTTCACAGAATAAAATGCTTGATTTGATAGTGTGACAGTCACTCATATCAGTTGACAAGTTGAACATTTTTAATGCAGGACTGAATATACATTTACCAGCAAACATTAAAAAGCGACTTTTGTGTTCAATGTCCTTTCTGAATTTGCATAAAGTTTTATGGGCAAACTTGGAGCAGTAAGCAGTATTAAAGTTGTTTGTCAGTTACTGCTACTGCTACTATAGCATAGTTCCTTTGTCTCCATCATACCAGACTTTGTATTAATTTTCATGCGTGCTTCATTGATATCCCATGCCAATTAGACGTTGATGATGACGATTGACGATATGCAATATGCCGGCATAAAAAGACAAAACGAGCGAACTCCTTTGTCCTTTTGAGTACATGCATTGCTTAGTCAGTTAGTGAAGTACAGAGTGTGGAATAACCTGTGAGTATACTGAACGAAGCTGCCGTACATTCTCAAGAATTAAAACGAAAAGCCATTAAGTAAAACGTTTATTTTAACCATTCATTCAGCCTGCCACAAATCCAACCACTAACTTTTTGGCTTTAGTAAAGAGTGTGCGGTCGGCGGTCATACGACTAAAAGAGCGCAGTTATGTTATGCACTTTGGCACTACAACTTTTCTTTAAGTGAATTTTTGGAAATAATCTGTTTGTACAGGAAATAATCAAGGGTTCAGTTGAAGACGCTTTCCGTAAGCGGCGGTGTCGTTTGCCGTCTCAAATTTAAGCTAGGAGGTGAATTGTACACAGGTAAGCTAAGTGACTTTTTAAAAATATAGATAGTTATTATATGGAAGATTAACTGCGGACATTTTATGTTGTACTATGTATTGCAACGTTTTTGGCCAGCACACCTTGCTACCTAGAAAGGTTTGATAGCAGTGGTAGGAGAAAGTGTGAACTTTAGGAAACCGCTTGCCATTCAGCTTTTTTCGGTGAGAACGATTGAAAATCTTGTTAATTTAAATCCTTCATTTTCGTGCATCTTGTGTTCAGTTATTTTTTGAATGTTTAGTCCAAGGTAAATTGCTGTCTAAATTAATGTGCCTTGCTTTATATCAATTTATAACTTTCACTATATTGTTTAGGTGGAACTTTCCCTCATCCCCTCCAAAATGGGATCTCAGTCAGAGGACGTCAGTACAACGGAAACCAACAACATCTCCACTGAAGAAACTTCAAGAGGAACGCGTACGGATGAGCCTGTGCAGCTTATTGAATTTGTTCGGACTGGCGATGGCAATACAACAATTCAGTTGAAACATGACACCATTTCTTCGTTGGTCGAAAAGGCAGGAAACCGTCCCCTCTCGGTGATTTTTATCTGTGGACCCTCTCGTCAAGGCAAGAGCTTTATGTTGAGCTACATGATTCGGCGCCTTGAGGCAATGGAGAAAGAAGAGACTGATTGGATGGACTGGGATGGTAAGAAGAAGCAGCTGGAGGGATTCAAGTTCCGGAACGGGACCAAGCCTGAAACGCAAGGCATTTGGGTTTGGAGTCGTCCCTTCATTGTAAAAAATGAGGAGAATAAAGAGGTCGCCGTGCTGCTTATCGACACCCAAGGCACCTATGATGAGTTTACGACCAACAAGGATATGTCGGCGATTGTAGGACTCAGTCTATTGACCAGTTCGGTGATGATTTACAACATGTTCAACAACCTTCAAGAAGATACGCTTGCTTCCTTGGCAACTTACACAAGTTTTGGTCAATTGGCATTGGATAACACAAAGAATGACAGTTCCCCTTTTCAGAAACTGGTTTTTCTTATCCGTGACTGGAACAATCCTATGGAGTATGCCTATGGGGCAAAAGGAGGAAAGAAGTTTTTGGAGGAGAAGCTCAAGGTAAAACCAGATCAGCCACCGAAAGCCAGACAAGTTCGTGAATCGGTGAGAAAATCTTTCAAGGACCTGGACTGCTTTCTCATGCCACAAATTGGCGAAAAGGCTTTTCATCCCACATTCACAGGCTTAGTGAATGAACTGGCTCCAAACTTTGCAAAAAAGATGGAGGACTTTATCAACGAGTTGATAAGCAGTGAGACGCTGGTCACCAAAGAAATTCTTGGCAGTGAGGTCACAGCTTCGGAGCTAGTTTTGTATTTGCAAAACTACATCGACATCTTTAACTCCAGTGAGGTTCCTTCCGCAAAGAGCATGTGGGATGCGTCTACTGATGTCCACAATTCTCACATGGTTCGAAAAGCTACACAGAAGTTTCATGACCTAATCAAGAAAAAGTTGCGGGGAAATAACTACATCCAGACAGAGGATTTGGAGAAAGCAAAGAACGCAGCGTTCAAGCAAGCCTTGGAACTGTTCAAGAAAGCGAGGAAATTTGGTGGTACAGAAAAGATTCAGGAATATCAAGATGACCTTGAGAAAAATTTGGAGAAGGATGGGAAGGAGTTGATGAAGCAAAATGAAGAAAAGCGTAAAAAGTACTTGGCAGGTGTAGTCACTGATACGACAGTAAAATTTAGAACTTCCCTTGAGGATGATATTTGCTTTGACGATGACGGCGATGATTCTATTACATTTTACGAAGACAACGTTATCAGACGAGCAGTAAAACAAGCCAAGAAGTCAGCCATCAATGAACTCAAAGAAAGAATGGAATCTGAAGACGAGGAAATGATCAGCATTCAAATTGTATCTCTCTTGTGGATTTTGAATGAGACCATTTCCTTTTATGAGAACAAGAACAAAGCTCATCGTACTGAAGCAGAAAAGAAGATAATGGGCATTGTAGAGAAACTCAGCACAGAGTTTGAAGAGAAACTTAACGAATTTCATGAAAATAACCAATTTGCTGATAATAAGGAAGTGGAAGAGTATCATCAGAAAAATATAACATTCATGCTGGAGTGTTGGAAGAAAGCGAAGAAACCCGGCAAGAAAGAATTCCACAAGGAATTCGACGCCAAGCTGGAGAAGAAGCTGACCAATGTCTCTTCCAGGTTCGAGAATCAGCACAAAGTGAAACTCCACGAAACACAGGAAGATGCAAATCAACTTGTTAGTTTTGCTGTTGAAACTTACGAGGCTGCGCTGACCGAGAAAGGTGAGCATGTTGAGATGGAGGAAGAGCTGGAGCAAATTCACGAGGAACTTTTGGAAATTACACTTACCAAATTTTCTGAGGAAGATAATCCGTATCCCGCCGGTCACAAGTTGCATGAACAGCTTAACGCAAAGCTGGAAGGAGAACTACAAACGATTTTTGAATACGTGAAGCGTGAGGTGATCCAAACCCAGCAGAAAATGGAGGAAAGTTACCGAGACGCTGTGGAACATGCTTTTAAATATTATGAAATGGAAATGAAGGAAATTCTAAGTACAAGCGACTTCATGTCTGAAGAGGATTTGCAAGCAGAGCACAAGGTGATTTTTGAAGAAGCTTTAGAAGAATACGAAAACTTTGAGAAGATCGGTGTCCCTGACAATGCACTGAATTTCAAGGTAGAATTGGAAGAAAAACTGAAGCAACGTTTTCAAGAAATCAGGGCTACTAACCAACGAAACCACGAACTAGCTGTCAGTAAAGCGACCAATTGTGTATCCAATTGCCATCGAAAGTATGAGGAGTTTATGAACCTCAATGTTGAGAAAATGCTGTCGAACTTGCATAGAGAGGCAATCGTTTTCGCGAAGGAAATGTTCTTTGAAAATTGTCCAGCTCGAGAAGATCAGGAGTTTGTGGCAAAGTACGAGCGAGACTTGGACGCGAACATTGAATATACCTTTGGGGAGTTGAAAGATCTCCTGGAAATGAAACGAGAGCAGAAAGAGTCGCAAGTCAAAATAAAAATTGCAGACTGCCGCAAGCTATTGCACGACGAAATGCAGAAGCACTGCAAAACCAGTTCATTCATCCGCCGCCATCACCAAACTGTAAAATACAAAATGGCCACAGGAAAGCAGGTTGGAGGTGAATTAGTTCCTGTTCGAAACGCATTTCTGCTACCCCGCAGTAAACTGGATGATCAAAAGTTCCAGTTCTACTTTCTCCTGGACACTTCCACGTCCATGAGAGGGACAAACATTGAATTGGCTAAGCATGCTCTTATGGTAAATGCTATCAAACTCTGTGTTTAAAAAAAATATTTTATGATATCAAGATAAAAACATTTAATTTTAATTTTGTAGCTGTTTTTGCAATCATTACCTGAGGATTCTTTCTTTAACATTGTCACCTTCAATAAGCTACACACCACGGTCTTTCCAGCCTCCGTGAAGTACAGTCAGCGCACTTTGGAACAAGCCAAATCTGCCGTGGAAGGTGGGTTTTAGTTCAGTAAAAATATGAGTTCGATTATTAAAGTTTGATTAATAAGTGAAGACTTGATAGCAACAATATTGATTGTTCTTTAAAAATTTAAGCAGGATTCAACTGCAAATTTGGATCGGAGCTTTATGCTCCCCTGAAGTATGTCTACAGTTGCCCCCAAATCCCCGGTTATCTTACCCAAATCTTTACAATAACGGATGGCGCTGTCAGCAATCGGAGTGCAGTTCTAGAACTTGTGCGGTCTATGGTCAAGCACTCTCGAAGCTTTTCATTGGGAATTGGGGATCACGTGGATAAACGTTTTGTGCAGGGCATTGCTGAAAATGCTGGAGGAACTTACGAGTTTGTTACGCAAAACGAGAAGATTTAAAGCAAGATTTTGAATCAATTGAAAATCGCTTTGAAACCAGCCTAATTGAAGCCCATCAGAGACGCCAGTGCTGCTCGCTTAATTCCATTGTACGAACTTTGATACATATTGATTTCTGTTAATTGTAATATTTATCCATCTATCTTACCCGTTTGTTAAAAAGTCTTGATTGATACTCTACATGGGGCTACGTGAGAAATTATGAAAACTTTGAATTGAATAATTATTTATGAAGTGCAAAGGTTAAACGTGAAATGACAAATACAAACAAAAATTTAATGTGTAATTGTTAACGAAGGATCAAGTAAATAAAAAGCGTGTTGATAACAAAAAGTTCTGAACACTTATTGCATCACATCTACATTAAACCATGCCGCTTTAAACCATTAAGCATTTACTGTTTATGATAAACGTATAGTTAATAAACCAACAAAAGGTGGTACTAAATAAGTATTTTAGCAAAAACAAAAAAATGAAGAAAAACCGTTAGGAATTCTGTAGCAGACCGTGTTAACCGTCGGCTTTTATGCTAATTACCGTCACTTAATACACGATCCTACCAACATCTCAGCAGTGCGTATTTTGCTGCCTTTGCTAAAAAGCCTTTTTCTTTGCCTGCACGATGAAAAAGAAATAAACTTTTTAAGTCTAGATTAAAAACCTTGAATTTCAGAAATTTACCCATAAATGTTTATAGTAAAAGCAGTACTTAATTATAATACAGTTGTTAAAACTGGAAAATATTGCATGAACCACAAAAACTTCAAAATTTTGACAAAATCCTGCAACATAGCTTTATGTATGTACTATAATTTGGAACGATATGATAGCTGCACGCATTGTATTTGGGATCTGTGTGCCATTTATATGGTTGGTCAGACAAACGTATGCAAAAATAGAGCCTTGATGCAACAGATAATTGATGTGATAGAATAGAATAGAATAGAATGCTTTTTTATTTCAGTGTTAACAAGTTTCAGTCTTTACAGTCTGATATTCTAACCATAACACTCTACACAGAGGTCCAAATATTCCATAGGGAGTAATAGCCAATAATACAGAAGCCGAATCAAAGATAAGATAGAACAAAATAAAATATTAACAAAGCGAGCTAAATAGTTACAGATTTTCGTTTTCTAACCAATAATAGATTTTCGTTTTCTAAATTTTCGATTTGGTAGTCTTGCTGCCCATAGTTCAAGACAATACATATTGGAAAAGTATTTACGTATTTTGTTACAGGCACAATGAAAAAGTCATCTCTGTATCATTCGTAAAATATTACAGCGTGTATCCTGCTAATGTTTATTTAATGTACTGACTACTGTCACCACCTGCTATTTAAATAATCCAGTGACGGTGAAATAAAAAGGTAACTCGTGTTTTTACCGAAAGTGTATTACCACTAGTGGCAAGTTTACTCCAAAGTGAAAATACTGACAATGAGTAAAATAATGAATGATGCTTTATCAGAACAGCATAACTATTTACATGTTCAACAAACCTGTGACATCAATAAAACATTTTCAATTTTTAAAGATTGTTGTTTCTTTATTTTTAGGTCAAAGATTTTATTTGTGTTACATAAGTTTATAACAGACTATAACAGTCTATTACAGACTCAATGTTTATAAATAAATGCAAACTATCTGTAGTTAAAGATAGAGGAAAAGTATTAATATGACGTATTGGCCTGTTATTTTGATTACAAATTCGGACTATTATTAATCTAAATTATATTATAAACTAAATTATCATATTGTTTTCATTTTAAATTAGCAAATGTGTTAGGGTATGAAAAACAGTCTATGTAATGATTGATAGACCAGCCTGCTTCGGCAGACTTGTCAACAGACCTGTAAACACTTAAATCTAATAAATCTTAAGTTACGTGCTTAATCAGCCTACTTATTTTACGACTTTTACTAATTATATGACACGATTTTATTGTTTATTTCCTTATTGTATGAAAAATGTAAAATCTTAGCTTTAAATTATTAAACAATTTAAATTGTAGCTGTCGTTTTAGCAATTTGACAATCCAAAATGCATTCTGTAAAAATGATAAATTGCAAATGCTTCTAAAAACCAGAGCTGAAGTAACTGCCGTTTAAAACGTAAAAAGAAGATACAATAAATGAATGGTATTGAGATTCATCATTTTAAAATAAAACTCAGATTACAATTCAAGCGTAGTACAATAATCATTTTGGACGACAGTTTGTTTTGTAATTTTCTTTTTTGAAACATGTCCTTTTCAAAAGGTTGAGTATCTAGTGACATGCCCTTACTTTGACCACTGACTAATCATAATTTTTAATACTTAGCTTGTAAAACTTAAATATTTACAATTTTTGCTTTCAGACTTATTCAAACCTACTTTGAATCAAAAATTTCAATCCGAAACAAACAAAAGCAAAAGAGCAAATCTTCCACCAACCCATTGTACCGTCGTCGTAATTCTCACTGTCTCGTAGTTATCGTTCTATCAAGAAATTGTTGACGGGGTAATTCTTCTCGGTTTATGAATCTTCCACGTATGACTCATAAATCCCCCAGGGTTTCTAAATATACCCTCACAATAATCACAAGTAAACTTATAATTCGTTCTTCTGCTACCAAACTTCCTCCTCTTCTTCTTCTTAGGTTTCTTCTCTTTCTCCTTATTTTTCACTGCTTCCGGCTTTTCAAAAATCCCTTCATGATTGCTGCCTCTAACTGAGACAATTTTCAACCAACTCTCCTCTTCTTCCTCATTGCCATCCGAATCCAGCGTAATCACCTCATGTTCCTCCTGTAGCTTCAAAGCAGACTGTAAGTCTTCCTCCGTGATTTCCAGAGGATCCGGTAGTGGTAACACCACAATATCATCATCATCCTCTTTCTTTAACTTGTGCTTGTGACTACTCACATGCCTTTTAAACAGATCTGCATTCGGAGTTTTGAGTTTGCAAACATGACACTGAAGCGTCTTTTCGAGCGCCACTACTGGAATACGCTTAGCAACAGTTTGGACATTGGGTTTTGGCAAAGCTCTTGTTCCCTTTTTTTCCGTATGGTTTTTCAAATGACAAGTTAACGTGTTCTGTGAACGGAACGTCTTGCCACACACTGTACAAACAAATGGAAACGGTTTATGTTTGCGATTGGAAATTGGTGGAGGTGCCTTCTTAGTCATGTTTGGTTTGTTGGAGATTGTCCGTGTTTTACGGATAACCTGTGACTGCCTGGTCCTCATTTTGAGTTAGGTGGTTGTCTGGACAGAAGAGTTTAGAAGGAGTTTTGTGAGGACACAATTTGGACAAGAGAATTGAAGACGAGTGTTAAATGGTAGTTTGGTGACTGGCTACCGTGCACAAATTAAAAACAAGGGTTCACGTTAGTTCACTGTAAAAATAGAAAAGAGAGGCGTAAATTTCATCACATTTTAATTTTACATAATTTGTTCATTTCTCCAATCCAGTCAACTTTAGTTAACGCTAAAAGTTCAGTTACTTTAAACAATAGTGACAACGGCAACATTTAGGGCTTTTCATCTACTTTTTTGAACTGTACGCCTCATCAAAAATATGAACAGTTTGTTTTTTAAAATTACAACTTCAATCCAATGATAATGCTATAATGTATTGAAATTTTTTAAAGTTGGTAATAACCAATAATTAGGAAAACGCGTAGAGGCTTTCCATTTCTGCTATCAACTCAGTTCACTGAAAGTTTCCAACTGAAATAAATCCAGTAGAAATTTTGTGAAATTTCACCTTCACTTAAATATTTTTTTCAACCTTTGTTTGCCTCTTATAAATTGTCTGTCACTTTGAAATTACAAATAAACTTAGTTTTTCCACTAACTCCATTTGAAAGTCAAATTTGTACACTGTTTTTCAGATGGATTTAAATTGAATTTTAATGTTAACCATTTTAAAATATTGATTAGCAGCTGACATACAAGATTCACATTAAGACAGCACTATATCCTACGTCTGCAACATTTGAATTGAAGTTAACCGAGCAGCAGAATTCAAAGTTTCGAACATGTAGTAAGTTTGACGACTTGCTTCACACTAGAAAATATTATTGAATCATACACACAAAAGCAAATAGGTATGTACCTAAAACACGAGTTGCTCTGGCACTGCTGCAGCATCTGTGCTTCAAAACGGCTAGCAAAATATATGCCAGGTTGTTGCACTGCTTTCTGAAGGCAAGGGCACAAACCCAGTACCATTCCAGAACTGCCTTTATTCTAAAGTGGAAATGGTGCCGACCTTTCTAGCGGCTTGCTTTTTCTTAAAAAGGAAACTTATTTATTGCTCTTATAGAAACAATCGCTTGCATTGTTTTACTGCGTGCAGACCGAAGGGTAAGGCAGTAATACTACTTGTTGCGTTGACAGAAATGCAATGCTCACAGAGCTGTAAAAGGGAGCTTTCAATTTTCAATATTGCACTTGCATTCTTCTTCCGACATGCATGAAAATAAACGTGATGACATCATATACATATTTTTGTTCAACCAAAGCGGTCGGTACGCAGAGGAAAAGAAATACTTGCACTAAAAAAGATTTCTGGAGTTGTAAAGTTTTTGCTGTGCAGCGTGAACATAAGCAATAAAGCAGCAGTTGTTATTTTGTTGCCTACAGGAAATAAAAAAGTAAGCATGCGTGTTGTAAAAAGCAACAAATGGGTCAAATTAAAAAATCTTGACTTTCAAAAGCGTCGCCATAAAGCTTTCTTATGAAAGCTGAGTCAGGTTTCATTACGTATGTTTTGAAGATCTAGTGTATAGTTAGAAACTTCAAAAATTACAACTTGTTGATAACGTCCTACAACATAGCTGTTTGATAAAAATGATAGGTGAAGACATGTTGGTATACACCGCACCATTCATAAATAACCAGACAAATGTATAATTTGTAAAGTATGTACTTACATGCAAAAATAGAGTTCTCATGCGACAGATATTGTGAATTGTTCTAGCTGTCTTTATGCTCGGTCCAGGAAAACAGAATGCCGATAATAGGATTTCTCGTCACATGCCTGCATTACTCACATAAAATTGCAGCCTCTATCTTCTTAATGGTAGTCAATTTTTACTGAGCTGTAGCCACATTTCTTACCGTTTGCCAATCTAGTTATCCAATAAATTATAACATTAGATAGTATTTTTGTCAGTGACTATTTCTAAAATTGTAATCAGTAAATAGTATTTTGTGTTTTAACAGCTATCATGGATCCAACTGCTCATTCTTTAATAAAGAAACCTAAAAATGTTCTTCGCAGGGCCAAGGCTAGAAAATCAAAGAAGCAAGGGAAAAGTGAAAACGCCAAAATTCCAAACGAAATTGGCAACCCATTTGACTTTTTAGTTTTAATTGAAACAATGATTTTTCCGTTTATTTTAAGATGAAATATTTTACTTGCGAGACGTATCCTACGTGCTATAGGTTTAGTCTACCTACATATTGTACCACATCTACCAATTACACTGAAGATTTCTTTATCCTTTGAAATGCAAACATTTGGAAAAATAGCTTTAAGTTATTACGCAATTGTGAATTGTAATTTTAGGTTGATTTGTAAATAGTAGTTTTAGTTATGTGGCATTTGCAAATGGATTCTATGAAAATGAAAAGTTGTCAAGTGCAAATGTTTCAAAAGTCAAAGATATTATAAGTGAGTTTTAAAATGCAAATACTAGATTAATGGTGTTGAGCTTTAGCATTTTCAAATAAAACGGACTGAATTCAAATGTATAACAATAATCTTTGGACAGATTGTCTTCTATTTATTGCTATGGAAGCTTGCGAAAATTTTGAGACAATGAGCAATCGGTCATATTGCCTTATTTGGACCACTCAATAATCATAATATTGAATGCTTAGATTGCGGTATTAGGTACATGAACAACGCAAAGGGGAAGTGGAGCCAAGCGTATTTTATTCATTAGTTTTTGTAGATATACACAGTTATTGGCGTTCAGTGCACTCGTAGAAAAATAGATTAATATTTCGCAAATCTCAGATGCATTGCCTTTATTCTTTTGAATATGCGTATGCAAGTATATATAGACACACGTTTTTATACCCGAGTCATAAAAATGCCAATATAATTGTTATTGTTTTGATAAATAAACCATTGTAGTTCTAACAAATTAAAAAATGTACATTTCTTTCTCAAAGCACTAAATGTTATTTCCAAGATTGCAAACCATTGCAAAAGTACCAACAGTGTCAAAAATGTTGTGGTGAAGTTAAACACGTTATTAATTGCATTGTTTTTAACTTCTGTTCTGATTCTTCTTAAAGCAGAGTAATCCGCTTGAGCAGTGAGCACAAAGCCATTTTCAAAGATGACAAATGTAACGTTCCAAGTGCACTATGTACACTTGTCCCTAAACCACCATAGCATAGCAGAACATTACTAATTTCCTATTTTGTTAATTTGAGAATTAAATGAAGTCAGTTATTAAAAGTTATTTTAATTATTCTTAAATAACCCCGTATTGTGTTTTAACATCGCTTCATTGATTACGGAACAGTGGTTAGTTAATTCAGTAGATTAGAAGAACCGCACCGAGAGTCGGCATATGCATTTCGCATGTTAGAATAGCTTTAAAGTTGTGTAGGGGCTAGTTAGAAGAATCATAAGGATTTGATTAGTAATTAGACCTAGCAGAAGCCTAACACAACGGTAACAAGGCGTTACCCCAACAGTTATATTACACAAAGCTTGCAGTAATTCTGTTATTAATTTGCAGTAAGACAAATTCCAGCAGTTGTATTTTGTTTTTGAAATATTTTAACCATTGCTTTACTTTCTTTACTTGCTTGTGTCAATTCCAGTTGGGGGATTTTTGGTGTCCAGTGTACAGTTTAGTCGAATTGTTAGAATCGAGGATGAGCAGGAAAATAAGCTGCTACTTAATTCAACGCGAACTGTAATTACAACTTTGCGACCTTCCCCGAGAATGCCGAAGAAACCGTCTAGTGCGACAACAAAGGAGCATACAAATTCCGAGAATTCAACCTCAATTGATGATTATTACGCAATTAGAGCGGCATTGTGTTTCTTTATTATATATGTTACACTTTTACATATAGTTTGCATGTAAAATTGTGAGTAAACCATGCATCCACAAGCAAATCCAAAATTAAACAAGTAGACGTTGTTTCATTTTTGTCGGCTTTATTCTTGCCAACAAGCATATTATACATCTCCATAACGTATAACACCACAGCATGTTGTAAACACAATAACGGTTAAATATTAATTATAGAAATTTCCAAGTCTGCTTATGGTTCTCTGATCATATTATTGAAACGCATGATTTTAAGTATACACGACATGAATCTGCAATCATCAAGTTGTTATTGCAAACGGTTTATATAATGAGATTGTGTAAAATCGGAATTCCTTGGTACCGGGTTTCTTGTACAAGTCTAATAGAGTGCAAAACAACACCTTCTGATGGATCCATGATTATAATTTGTTTTTCTAGTAATTTAAGCAAAATTAAAATAAAGATATTGGTTGGCGCAATCCTTTCAATGCTAGGACAGTTCTGATGATTTACTTAAAGATTAAAATAAGCGATACAATTTGATAGCGTTATAGAATTTCATGTACAATTTAACACTACTTACTGTAGGATTTATGAACGTATGGACTGGGCGACGGCAATAGCACCTATCCTGCTTATGTATTGTTTACATAGCAATGATGCATGCTATTGCCGTCGCCCAGTCCATAAGTTGGTAAATCCTACAGTATATAGCTACTAAATTGTTTTCCACGCGGCTCTCGCATTTAGAGTTTGAAATAATTATAATAGCACAAAATTTGTTTTGTTTTATTCTACCGTTGGCTTCAGTTAAGCCTTTATTTATTAGCAGCACTTTTATAAAATATATTTACAACATTTCGATTATAAATCCATTTTGACAATTATCACATTATATGATATTAGTATCTGTACTGTCAGCCTTTAAAGTTATTTTCTACGCCACCGTCGCAGTAGCAGTAATTGCAAAGCTTATTTTCTGTAGCCTCGATGAACGCAATCAATGGAATTCACTTTGTGCTTTTACATTGCTTATGACAATCGTTTCTAATATGTTCACTTTCTGCCACACCCACTTGCTTTTGAAAGCAAATTGGTTACCAATTATTTTGCGCAAAATGCTACCAAATTTTGGAAGATAATCGTTTCTCTAAATTGTGTATCAATTTGTTTTCTCATTGAATCTCATTTGTCATGGGCAATGTCAAGCCTTCTAGAAGTAAGATAGAACCACGGTTATTGCTATTTTAAACCACAAACCCAAGGCATAAGTTTAATAAAAACCATTCCTGCTTTATTTCCTCCAAAATGCTGTCTCCTTTGGTTCTACAAGTTTTAGCTTTATGTCAAGACATCGATGATTATGTAGGTGGCCGCTGGTTTACATATCTGTCCTGGGACAAAACCAGGCATTTGTGGAAATATAACAAACACTCCCGAAAATTTACTTTGGAATTATTGTGCATGCTGGGATACGTGGGAATACTGTACAACACACTTAGTTCTTTAATCATCGGGTTTTCCTTTTATTGCCACATTCCCTGGCTTACTGTAAGCCAAATGGTTATTTGGATTATAATTCATGTGACAAGTTTATCGGTATACTTAATGCATTTGGCTATGTACGGTTTTGGTGCAGAACTCGTGGCATGTGCAAATCATGCGTTAACTTTAACCAAGAATATATCAAGTGAGAACACAAGCTGTTTTGACGAAGCTGGAATAATTATGCTAAGCATTGAGGTGTTTTATGCAGTTGTAACATTAACTATACCCAGTTTCCTATTATTTTACAATCTTGATCCAACACTGCTACTAGTTAAGAATCTGTTTCCAGATTTTTACGGAAAATTTAATCTGTTATTAAAAATGCTATTTCTAACAACGTGCCAGATTGCAGTGTACATTGTTATGAGAACAACACGAACTTTTATTGTTTTTCTGATAAGTTCTGGTTCATCCTTAAAACATGTGGTTTTTGATTCTTTAGCGTGTTCATCAAGCAGGCACTCTGAATATTATATTTCCAAGCAGCTAAAGATTTACGACCAAATGGCAATTTGTTTAAAAATACAGAACAAGCTGTTTACCATATTCTTTGGCGTTTTTCTCACGCTAATTTTCTTTGCTGCTTTGGTTACAATAACCACAGCAGTTATTGGAGTACAAATACTACCAGCGCTTTATACTGCTGGAAGTTTTGTTTTAGCAGGAGTAGCGTGTGCGTATATTCATCTAGTATTTGACTTTGGGTGTTCATATTACACCAGAAGTGGACAAATCATTACAAACTGGAAGAATGTTCTGAAAAACCTTCACAGTGGAACTGCATTCATTGCATTGAAAAAAGTGAAATCGTTGCATGTGTTATGCCTACCTGCTGGAAACGTAGGGATAATGGACAAACAAATAAAAATAAACTATTGGAATGCGCTTCAAGGTTATGTGTTTTCAGTGCTATTGACACTGGAGAAATATATATCCTAATTTATTATAGTAGAAGTTAATATTATGTAAGCTTGTCATACAAAGTCATTTTGCATTTTTTGGCAACATGAAGAGAACATATAGGAAAGAAGCTTTGCCCTTCGAAATGCTTGTGTGTAAACAAACCTATAAGTTTTTGAATAAACAAATTCGTTATAACATGCTTTACTAAGAATTACGAACACAAAACATGGAACTTATAAAATAAGCCATGATTCCTTTGTCTATTTTCATAAATGAAAGCTAAAAACTTTGCTTCGTCCTAGTTTCTAACGATAATATTTACAGCGTAGTCACTCATTACTTTCATTGTTCCGAAAGTTTTGCTACCACCCAATTTACACGCACACGATACAAGGCTCAATGATGTTGATATTTCGGTGGTAGTTCGAATTATCGTTCTGGTAATTTTCTTCCATACAAACTGGTGCAATGGCAGGGCATTATTGGCTCAAAGTTTCTCTTCGGGCTGGAAGAATCCTGGATTTCGTAAAAGCATAATTGATATTGAAGCTGGTGCGCAATGTGTTGAAAGTTGTTGGTATTTTACAATATTACTGATTTTTAAATGTTTTTATATTATATATACCTATTGTAGATTATCGGTTTGACTCTGGTGGCTTAAGAAACCGTGACAATCTCCGTTTCTAAACGAAAACAGAAAAGAAAACTAATTCAATCAACTGTGCAACTTTAACACCAGGCAATCCGCATATTATGATGCGTAGTTATAATTAATGTTTTGTTCTGTCATGAGTCAATCAAACACCAAATGCAAATAAATCACAATAAAAATTGGAATAACATTATTAAAATGATTTAAAACTTTATTTATTGTTAAACTATTACATAATCCATAAAAGTACCTGTGTTCCTCTTACACCTTATACTAAATATTTATCAAGTGCTAACAACACTGAACATACGTAACTTAATAAAGCAGCCAAATAGTTGATTTTAATTTCTCGGTCCATAATACCCACGTTTGCAACCGGAAGTGATAGAGGTCGAAATGATTTAATTTTTCTTAAGGCGTATTCAGCATTCTTATGTGGATTGCAACTGTTTTTCCAGTTTGTAAGAATTTTACTGCTTGTAGTAAAATAAAAACAGCCAAAGTCAAACATAATCTTAATATAAAGGCAAGCCATTCCAGCTACACCAAAACTTGCAAAACAATAGAACGGGGTTAGTAAACGAAGCCCTAAAATTCCAACACAAATGGACGTTAAGGCGATAACAAATATGAGTGTAAGAAACACGCCAAAAAATAGTTTAAAGAAACTATCCAGCATTTTAAAGCACACCGAAAATTCGACGTAACTTTTAATCTGCTTATTTACGTAGTATTCCGAAATGTATTTTATTGATAAACCTAGTAAGTTATTCAGTAGCAGTTTCTGACAAATGGCCATGGAGAAAATGAACATATTGAAACATCGTATTAACCTAAATATAATGTAAATAGCAATTTGACAAAACACAAGAGAAACCAACTGACATAGCTTAAAGATTATTGCATGTTTTCCACACAGAAATGCTTCTACCAGAACCAAAACTGGATTCATATCACAGTAAATTAGAAAGTACGGTAGAGTCAACGATAGGCTAACATAGAACATTAGAACTGCAAACATACAAAGACCAACTGAATTCGTATTTTTATTACGTAAACTTCGATTAAGAGTCAGAACATGATTTGCACATAAAACCAGTTCTTCTCCAAACCAATTCAAACAAAAACGAACTAGAAACAAAGAGCTGCTGCTTGAATTGCTTATAAGCCACGTAACCATTTGGGTGATAGATAAAAAGTTTATTTGGTAATAAAAGGAATACCCAACTGTTAACAAAGAAATTGCATTATAGACCAAGCCCACGTAAATGTAAATGCAAATTGATTCCAAGGTTAGTCTCTGTGGCGGCTTTCTAATATTCCACGTTTGGTTCCGCTTGTTCCATGAAAGACGCGAAAAACAACGATGCGCTATCCAGTCGTCAATATTTTGACTTGCTGCTAACACTCGTAACACCAATGGCGTTAGCATTTTTACACTTCTTTTAAGGTATGTAAGACTCCGAGATGCTTGGAAATGAGTGACTATTTGACAAGGTAAAAGAATGCGCGTAGTCTCATTTCATGTAATTTTGTAATGCCCAAATAATTGCTTTAATTTATTCATGATTGCAGCTTTAGCTTTAATGAAGATTATTTTGAACGTTGTGTAAATTAATTTGATCTGTGAACATAATGAGCTGCGATTTAACAGCTTAAATGTATCTTATGTATGTTGTATTCTAGAATTCAGGAAATTATGTATACTTTGAAACTTGCACTATTTTGTTTGATTTAGGATAACTTCAGGTTACTTTAATCAGTTTGTGTCACATTTCGAATACTTATACATAATCGGTAGATTAATATTCATTTAAAAAGTGTAGCTAAGCAGCTAAAGGACAAAACTGTCAAATTGCAGTTGCAAGCAATGTAATAACATCGGTTTGATTGTGCCAATTGTAGACACAATAAAATGTTCGCAACATAACCTCCAGCATTTACCCAACCAGCTTGCACCCCAAAATGTACACAGTTTACATTTAGAGAGTGGTTGCACTATCTGAAAATGTTATATAGAAATTGGGAAAGTAATAAGTATTTGGTAGACATAGCCATTCAGTTGCCGTTATTAAAAGAATCTAATGAGACTTGAACAAGTAAAACTTGTTGAGGTTGGGGTTGCTGGGGATAAAACTTGTGACTTACACAGCAAAACGTTAAAATCATTATATCACCATGAGCATGATTAAATCATGAACAGCAGCATAATTAAAAAGTAGGGATAATCTTGTCAGCTGACTTATTGCAATTAAAACTGTGTGCCAAATACTTTATTTTTGACAATCGTATCAACCGTGCGTTCACACTATCTTTCAAATAAATAAACATGAAATATGCTTATCTTTCATTTCAATTGATTATTTATTTAGCTATCAACAATGGCGCTTTATTTCCCATTCTGCTGAAATTTTATGAATTTTTTTTCTGGCAAGCGACCAAAATAACTAAAAAATGCTTAAAGCAGAGTATATAAGAGCAGTACTACCTAACATTGTTTTCATTACAATTTAAATATTATATGCTTGTGCTGGCAAACTAAAAGGAGTTAATATTTTGGGAACCAGGACCCAGTTCCCCTGGACAACTCGCCCCCGGACAATTTTCCCTGGACAAAATTTCCTTGGTTGTTTTTTCCTGCGGACATTTTTCTCCCGACACAATTTTCCTCAAAACGGACATGTTTACCCCGACAAACTTTCCCCCAAACCGGACATTTTTTCCTCGTCCTATTATTCCCCGACACTTTTTCCCCAAATAACACATTCCGGAACGGCTTATTGATATTAATGGAAAAGACCAGGTAGAAAAGTCATAGTCAATGTAAGAGTAAGCAAATACCACAGAATATTGGCAATGCAGTCTTAACATATTTAAATTGAATGCTCATACAGCATTTCATATAATTCAAACACAAGTACAAACTTGGGTGTGTTTTGATTTGGTAGCTGGCTTGGTAAATTTATTTGTTTTCAAAAAACCAAGAACACTCTATTTTTAAATAAGGAAAAAAATTGTCAGGGAAAAATGAGTCTGAGGAAATTTTTGAGTAGGGAAAATTTGTCCGGGGAAATTTCGCTAAGTTGGCAAATAAAGTCAGGGGAAAATTGTCCAGGGAAAATTTGTCCAGGGAAAATAGTCCGGGGATAAGTTGTTCGGGGGAATTAAGTCACCAACCCAATATTGTGGTCAGTTGGGATATTTTGCTAATATTCTAAACCCTATATGTTTTCTCACGTTAACTTACAGATGTATTCTTATATTCTCTAGAATAATAATAATAAGATAGAAGGAAGTAAATTTGCTGTAACCGAAACCACGAGTTTATTTTATTTTTGATGTTTAAATTTCTAAAACTAACAAGCTAGGCTTTTAGAATTGTAATTTAAAATTTTATACTTCAAGTAAAATTAAAGTATGTACATAAATCATTGCTACATTAAAAAATCTGTTGTCCTAATTTGTCGACTAAATCCGCGTTTTATACTCATCCCTTAAGCATTAGTCGTTTAACAACATGCCTTTGAATTGAAGATTTTGCTTCTGAAAATATTTTGCAATACCAGCGTTTTGCAATTGAGCGAATCTCAACAAGTATGGCCATAGATGATAGTAACCATCCCGACAGTAGCAAAACAAATATAACAATAATATTACCTTTCAATGAGGCTTTTTCAGGATACACAGACGAATCACTATTCTTGCCTAAATTTGGACCGAGCAAATTTGATATCCAACTTGGCACACCTGATTGCTCCAATCGTTTGATTTTGTAACCAACTTCTGGTGACACATAGCCATCATAATTTAGAGCAATGCTAACTTCACCAAACACTTCATTTCCAACTGAAACTAATTTATAGCCCTTTCTGTAAAGTGTTTGTGCTAAAGCAAAACTCTGAAACTCTGGCAACACTAAAGCTTGCTTGTTACATTTTGTCAGTGACTCCAAATTCCATTTCGTTTCTCGTTCAACAAACAAACTTTCTAGCTTTGGTACTAAAAAGTACCTTGTGTAAGGAAAGTCATGTGGTAAAATGCCAACTGTAAACATAGGCACCATTGACTTTACTAAATGTGTTAACTGCAAAGCAACTTCCGGATGTATTTTCGATGCCTTTTTTAATTCTTCTAGTGCTCTCATTTGGCTACTGATATAATTTTTGGGATAAATTCGAAAGGTTTCAAGTACCTCAGTTTTAGCAGTTAGAAACCTTATATCTGTTGATTTATATAGTGGTGAACCCGCTAAATGGTCATATTCTGTAATAGGCAGCATTTATTTTATTTTATTTTTTATTATTTATTTCCTTCATGAACTCGACCGTAATCTGATGGTGGTGCATGGGAAAACTCCGGAGAGAAAACCATACACAGCTCCCGCATGCAAGAGCTCACATTCGTGCACCATTTGTCAAATTACAAAAACTGAGCAATATTACAATGTTCCCAAATTCATGGGTTTTTAAAAGTCGTTAATTACAATGAAAAAGAAAATGAGCCAAATAATGATAATTTAACATAGTAAATTAGGTTATTTCTATAAATTTCCCAGACATGAAGATCGACCGACTTCATTTAAAGAATAAATAACTTAGCTCTGTAACAAATGATCATGTAATTTAGCCTTAAACATATTTAAGCTTGACGCGTTTTTTATAACTTCAGGAAGATTATTCCACGCTAATACAGCTTGTACTGAGAACACTCTTTGCCCTGTTACTGTCTTAGGCGCAAAGTCACATCTGATATTACTTGCATTTCTAGTGTTGTAGCAATGAATATCACTTGCTTGTTTGAAAACATTTTCAAAAACAGGGATAGCACCATTAGATTTGAATTTATAAAATATACACAGTAACTTGAATAAACACATTTCTTTAGGGAAAAGCCATTTAAGATCACTCTTAATCATCTCTGCTACACGATCATACTTCCGAAGGCCTAAAATTAGTCTTGCCAGAGATCTAATGCATCTCTCTGCAATTTTTAAAACTTTTTTAGTACTCCCACCCCACACTACAATCATGTAATTAATTATGCTCAAAAGAACTGCATTTCCTATGATACATAACGATTCTTTAGAAAACATACCCCTAACCATATACAATGAACGGAGCCTCATATAACAAATGGAGGCTATTCTATTTACGTGTTTATCAAATTTAAGCAGTGGATCAATTAGCAGTCCCAAACATTTTAAATACTCAGAGCATTTAACAGTAGTATTTTCTATCGTGAAGTGAAAGTTATTAACCAACCTATATATATTTCCCGAAGAACATGTTATCATTTTAGTTTTGTCAACATTTAAACATAAATCATTTTCAGACAGGTATTCGAGCAAAGAAGGCATTTCTGCTTCAATTCTATTACGTAAACTTTCTAACGCTTTATGGTGCCCTATAAATATCAGAAATATCCTCGTCAATAACTTGTAACTCATGTACCTTATGTGAACTATCTTTGTCCACTATGACCACATCGAGAAGTGCAGTTTCCCTAGTACTCTGTTTAACAAGCTGGTCATAGTTCAGTCTTTTCAAAACACTTTGTGCCATACGAGCACTCAAATCATCTAAAAAGTTGACATTCAGGTCGCCTAATAAAATAATGATACGTTTGTACCGCAGGAAATCTTCTAAAATGCAGGATATGTTATTTAGATCATTACCTAAATGGTTAGTTCTATACATAATACAGACAATAAATGATTTCTGAAACGCAAACTGAACAGATACACATAACACCTCTAAGCTTGTGGGAACTTTCCAATTTGTCTTATCAATTTCATTAATTTTCACTTTTAAGCTTGTATCGTAAATAATTGCTACACCCCCTCCTCTACCGTCGCGGTCACATCTTACTATATTATAGTTACTTGGCAGGGGTACAATTTCATCCGAAAGCCAAGTTTCGGTAACGCACAACAAGTCAAACTCATATTTACACAGAAGTTGATGAAGTTGATCCAGTTTATTCCTAATCGAACGAAAATTTATGTTTCCAATTTTGAGCGATGCCGGGTTTTGTTTCTTCAGTCAGTCCTCGTGCATAGGTGATGTTTCCGCCGTTGCAACAGGGTCCCCTCCAGGTTCACTAGGCCTCATCATTTTGCGGGGTCGAGAGTCATCTTCATTATTTTGAGAATTAATATCCTCAGAATCGGTTTGTCCAAAACTTCTCCTTGCTTGTTTTGCGGTTTGTGATCTTGTAACAATTGAAGATTTTTCTGGACCACGAGGCTCACGCGTTCGTTTTCTCTCCGCATGTGTCTTATCAGGTGTCAGACTAATCCCTCTGAACTCAGGGTGCCATTTCAGCAACTTGCGATTCTTGAGAGCCATATCTCTGTCCAGACTATTTCCAAACTTTATGATTAGTGGGCGAGGTTTCCCATTGCCAATAGATCCCAATTCTCCAATTCTCTGCCAGCAGTATTCAGGTGTCTTGTGCGGTAAAACAGTTTGCAAAAAAGCATTAGTCAGACCTATTCCTTCATGACTTTCAGGAACTCCATACAAAATAACTTTGTTTTCACGTTTAATTTTATCAAGAGCTTCCCTTAAGTCACCGTTTTCCTTCTTGAGTGCTGACAATTCCGCATCATTTTTCGCTACGTCAGTTTTCACCTGGTCATTCGATGCTTTGATTGCCTCCACTTGTCCTTTTAGAATGCTTTGCTCAGTTTCCACCGCCTGAATTTTAGTTAGCGCCCCATTGATATCGCTCCTCATTCCAGTGACCTCTCCTTTCACACTCACTAGAATCGCGTACATCATCTCCAATGTGATTGAACCCTCAGCTCCATCTCGTGGCTGGCCCGACATGACTTCTATATATATACCAAACTTTGTGCCAGTATCTCACAGAACAGCGAAATAGCAGTCAAGTGTACTTCTTCGGGTACATATACAAAGATAAAAAAGACTTAACTTAGCTATGTTAAGATCCTCGCCTCTCAGCTGGTGATGATGATGATGATGACTTTTAACTCGACCGACTTCCAGCAATTTTAACCGTCAATTACTTGTGACACTTTTAAATTCTTGGTGAAATTAAAATTTCGGCTTGGACTATGAATTTTGCTGAACGTTTTAACACCAAGATCTACTCAAATAAGTAACTATAACTATTATTAGTAAAAAATACTTTAATGAGCGACGGTAAAAACACGTCCGTATCCCACGACTTGTATCGTACGTTCTAAAGGAGTATGCAAATATGTGATTCTACTATACAAGGTATAGCTATCATGCTTTAATTGCTTTAAAAATTCATATAGCAGGCGTCTTCTTGGCAAAACCATATCATACACATTATCATTTCGATACGCATTGCTTAAAACCATACCACCTAAAATTAATCCGGATAGTAATAATCTTAATGTAGGTTTCTTTTCCAGGAAACCCGGAAATGGGTCCCCTTGCTCCAGAATAATTTTAGATAAGCGAAACAAATTATCAGCCCAACTCAAATTGTAAACCTGTGTTGTAAAAGTACCACTTATAATAAAAGCTAATATGAAAAGAGAACACACCAAAATGCCCCAAATATAGTTGTCAAAAATGTTTATGAAATCGTGAAACGGAAACCGATCAATTCCACGCTGCCCACAAACAATTATTCTAAGTCTGGCCAAACGATTCTCTATCAGAAACTTAGACCAGTGAATCCTCTCGTTTGGGACGTATTCAACTGTCCATAAAATTGAACTGTCATCAGGTCTAAATTCAACCTTCTTATAACCGGAAAGGGCTCCGCGAAAACCAGAACATAGAAAGCACCTGCCATACAGCTTCCTGTAGGACGTAGAATTTGGCATTACCAACATAAAAAGTTCAGACACCATTGCCAAAAATCGGTGGTCTGGACTATGTGTAATCTGCCTATTGTGTATTTGTTGTGTTTGCTGCTCAGAAGTTCCATAGTAATTTGACTCTTTGTAATGATTGTGCTGCTTGTATGCCATATCGTGAAGAAGTTTGGTAGTTGCTGTGAGATATTCACCTACTTTTAGATTTACAGCGGCAACTAGTAGAGGCACATTAGCACCAGGACAAGAATTGCATGGTTTTAAAATAGACACTTTAAAAATATATCTAGTTGTTGGAGACGCAAAAAATACCAAGTGAATAAAGTAATTTACTGGATTATATTTACCAAACTTGAGTTTAATGTTATCGATAAAGAACATCCAGTTTTGTAATTGTTGCGCAGTAACCAAAGAACCTTTTGTTTCAAGAGGTATGAGAACGTTAAAAGTCGGTAGTGACATTCCGTGCAAAATGGTGTGTGAAAAACGTGGAATGCTAACTGCCCTTTTAACCGCTTCCATTTCCCTGCCGTTTAAAAACTTTTGTGGTTGAAATAACGATACTTGAACTGCTCCACGCCATGGCTTGCTATTAAAAAGATTTACTGTTGGTACTCCCAGAAATATTGAAAAGTTTCCAAGAATTTCATCATTGTTCATAAAAGGTTTGCAATCCCCTCGTTTCAAATTTTTGTTTGACCAACTACCGTAATTTGTGACAATTGGAACAACAAGTTCTGGTAGATTTGCACGCAGAAAGTTTGTAAGAATAGTCAACGGAGTTTTGATTTGCCACAAAGGTTTTAAAATAGAATTTAGGTTTTGAATCTGGTAACTTAGTTGAATAAGTTGTTTCCAGTTTACCAAATCCCTAAAGTAGAGTGGCAGTGTAGTAAAGTCGCTTCCTGTAAAACAAGGGTGCCAGTGAAGATAATTGCTTGGAGGTATTTGTATACTAAAAGCTAAGCTAAACGAAATAGAAGTTATCACCACAAAATATATATTGATTTCCAATAGCATAATATTAATTAACCTATGAATAAAAAAGCAAATGCTCAAATAAAGGAATGCAACCAAGAGGATGTTTCTACTCATAAACAGATAAAGTCCAACTACAAAGTAAAAAAAACAATAAAACATTTTCATGTGCAGGAAGAAAAATTACAAGGAAGTTAATAGAACGCTTCCCAATACGTATATCCGGGATTTGGAGTGAGACAAACTATTGATTTTATGTCCGGAAATGCTTCAAAACGTGTGAAAAAGGCTGACAGGTACATTCTGTTCAATGCGGAAGTGTTCCTTAGCAGTTTGTTATCTGTTTGTTGCTTTGTTGAATGTATAATGCTTGCGTTTCTTAACGTGGTGACTTATATGGATGTTGGGCGTTTCCAAATATTTTAATAAAGATAAAAGCAAAACAACGAACTCCCTAAGAAATGTTAACAGTAGTAAAAGTTGAAACTATCATGCAAAATATTGTAATATATTTCCGGTGTGCATGTAAGCGCTAAAGCACATTTCGTTCAGATAGACATATTCCACTACCAGCCACCTTACGGCAAAATGATGTTTTGGTTTTTGTGGTTTTTAGTTTGTTTCGTGTAAACGTGCTTGGTTTTGGTGTTGCCAGGCATTCGTCATCCTTAAACACAAACTAATGTTATCTTTGATTGTAATGTTGGGAATGAATAACACAATAGCTTGGCTTAAATTACTTATGGTTGTATGGGGCAGCATAATTTGATGATGATACTTATCAGAACCTTATCATAACGTTATCAGAACTTTATCAGAACATTAGCAGAAGTATATTAGAACTATTTTCATCGATCCGTAGCCGTGATCTTTTAATATTAATTAAGCACATTTCTCAAAAGTGTCATATTGCATTGCTTATTCAGTCTTTTTACTTTGCCGCATTTTAAGTCAATTCCACGTTTCAATTCTACCTACAAAATGTAAACTGTGTTCATGTTGTTTCGATAATGTAATAATGTAAAAGGGAATCAACTTTAGAGTGTAATTTCCAACCTTATGAGTATGTTCTTGAAAATTAGAAACCTCGAAAATTTGAAATAAGATCAGTTTCCAAAATCGAATAACATGAACAATTTCTAATTGCCAAAAAGTTTGCATCGCTCATCTCATTACTGGGATTATTGAAATTGCTCGTATTAGCTGCAAACAAAATACGATTATCATTCTAAATGCCAATAAAATGCATCTCGTAATTTGTAATTTGTAATTTGTAATTTATTTTCCAGTGTTATAATGACATGTACAAAAGCGCATGCCAGTTCAGTCAGTACAGTCTGATTTTACAACAATAACACTACAGCAAACTGAAATAAGTACAAGAGTACGATGTTAAAATAAATTTTTACAGTATGCTGCCATAGATAGTCAGTCAACAATAGAACACCATATAAACAAGCCAAATCTGTTACCTTTGAATACACATTAGATACACTAATACTACATAAATAAAATTTTTCGTTCTTTTATGTGTTCGTTCTCGTGTTCCTGAAGTGTATTCCCTACACCATTAATTTTGTTTATTAGCTTTAAAGCATTATTATGATTATTCACTGGTCTCAAGACAAACTACATTTTAACGGTGATCGTCAAAATACTTCCTTGACTAAGGTGTGCGGTCTTCTATGTACTATCTTTTTAATTTATCTTACAGAGACAAATTTGCCAATGTACCTAACGAACTAATTGTAAACCTAGAGATAGCATCCACAGATCCAGATTGCCGTTGCAGTTGCTGATTTGACAGATGGACGGACGACTTGAGAAAAAATAATATATTGTAGCTACTGCTTTCTTATTAAATATTGATTTGAAATCCGAAAGATGGTTGCATTAGTTACTAAGCATACATTCGTTCTATTTTATCAGCAAACTTCTAAACATGTTTGTTTGTTACAATCCCGGTTCTAAATCAGTACTAAAATTCTACTTAAATCATTTAAGTTAAATGTGTGCATTTTGTTCACTTAAAAGCTGCAAAAACAAGCGTATTATTCTATGCGCTAACTTGGTGATGCGTAATTCATTAAAGTGTATGCCACAGTTGCAAAAACACGGATGTTAACAAGCAGATTGCTCTCCTTGTCCTGACTGGCATTTAAAAGCTGTAAAACCAAGAAGTTATTTCATAAGCGTGAGCATTGACGTAAAACCAAGAACGCGTCACGCACTTGTTTTGCTTCTATTATTTAAGTTTTAAAAAACTGCTGGATAAAGCTTAATAACAAGTTTAAAATTTTTAAACTTGACAAAATGCATTGCTCATTTTAAATTAGTCATTTATTAAACTATTGAAGTGATTTACTTCCTGGAATAGGCAGGTTGCTGCCTACCAGTTGATGCACGAAAGTTGTAATGCTTATTTTGATGGGATTGAATATTAAGAGGTAATGTGAATAAATCTCCAACTTTTTTTTTAACTACCGACTTGAGTTGGTTTGGTTTTTATTCCAGCTGGTTTGAACTACAGCAAAAGTCATTTTTTATTTACTATTTATGTATAGTAATTCAATCAATTCACGAAAATATACACGAAAATTCTCATGTTTAAACATTTAACCACTTTTGCACTGTGATTATACATACTCCAATGCTTACAATGACGGCGCCTATGTAGCTGTAAGGTACAAAATAAATCATTCATAAAATGCCCGCTTGGTTTAAAAGCTATAAAACATTCGAATAAAAGCAACACTTACCTGTTTACAGTAGCTTTTTGATGTAGCAAATTTACTTGCCAAACAAAAGCAAAGATTATATCACACGTTCTTACAAGACTCACTACATTCGCTTCTTCGTATTTAAGTGCTAATGTTAGGGCCAATTGTCCCAAGAATAGTAATACGGCTACCATAATTGCCAAATCCAGGTCATAAAGGTTCTTTGGAAGCTGAAACGGTGCTGTAAACAAGCAAACGGTGAGACCTTCTACTGTTCCAATAACGCCAAGGGCCAGCAAAGGCATGGAAAAATGGCAGTGTCTGAGACATCGCATGATTATTGTGGTGAAAGTTGCAGAGATCATGCACATTATGGCCATAATGTTACCAAACTAAAACAAAATTCCATTAATGAGCTTCATGTTTGGCGTTACTAATCCCGGTAAAGTTATGTTGGCTTGTTACTCACGAATCGTTACTATGTTCACTTTCTCCTGTCAAAATGGATGGTTGTGTAATCACAATCACACCACAAAGTGTTAGCGCAGCAGCAAAAAATGTTACTAAGCCAGCTTGCTCCTTAAGAAAAAACTTGGCAAAGATGCATACAAATATGGGAGTGCTATAGGAAATTACTGTGGAATCTGCCAAAGACAGATATTTCAAGCTGTAGTATTGGAAAATGTCTGCAGAGGAGCCAAATATTCCACGAATCTAAAATATTTCAAATTGCTACGTAAGGCGAAATATTGGTGCTTGACTTAAGTTCAGTTTTGGTTGGGATGAGATAAGTTACAAAACTTACAAACAGCAAAAAGGGAATCTTCCATTTCCAGTTTTCATCAATTCCTTTACTTTCCAAGTCTTGCCACTGAATCAGTGCTTGCTTTTTATAGTATTTAACGTAAACTAAAATCAGCAAGGAAGGAAGCAGAATGCCTTGCAGTCTCCAAATTACCTTACTTACAGGATTGTATTCTTCCATGAGCTTTGCCTGCAATGTAACCAAACTCATACAAACACTTGAAAATAAGGCAAAGAGAATGCCTTGGTACCTAACAAATGCCGTGGTTAAAGCAGTTGCGTAAATAGAACTTGATGCACCAAAAACCATTTCAACTATCACAGGCTGAGAGCAGTTTACAGTCTTACTTAAAGAAGTAAGTAGACATGTTTAAATTCAAGATGACAAGACACTTGCTTTTAAAACAATTAACTTTAATAAAACTGTGCAAATTATGCAGACCAGCAGTGATTTGTAATTAAGGAAAAATGCAACGAATTCTGCTGTTTATGCACAAGATTATAAATTGTGCATGCTACATTAAGCGTTGAAGGTAAAGCTCGTTAAAACTTATGCACAAAGGAGTCAGCGAAAATTCTGATAGCAATAGCAAAATAAATGTTTTGACTATCCTTTTAATATGGTATATTATCCGGAAGATTTGCAAGAAGATAAGGAAAAGCGGACGAATTTGTAAAACTATTTCAATACGAGTTATATGCATACAGAGTACTTCTGGTCGGTGAGCATCAAGTTTAGGGCTCCACTAAAATGGTAATGGGGGACCCTTGTCTTTATGGAGCCCTAAACTTGAGGCTGACTATAGGTTTGTTAGCCTCAAGTTTAGGGCTCCATAAAGACAAGGGTCCCCCTTACCATTTTTTGTCAAATCGTATGAGACTTTAATTAGGGGTTTTTAATTGAGTTTGAGTTGGATTTTTCACCTATATTTTCAGTCGAGTATATGCGAGCGAAGCGAGCAGGTTAGGTTATTTATAGGTTAGGCTGTGTTAATGAAGTGTGTACAGGGTTAACATCGGCGAGTGACATGTACAGTAAGCGCCCGATGGGCGCTTACTGTACATGTCAAACGAGCCGTTTGTGTACAGTGCCATAGGTTGTGGCATTTAAGCTCTTCGTTAATTGTGGTGGCCCTTAAAAGGGCCGTTGGGTTCGGTATGGATGTCCGGGTCGTTGGCCAAAGTCCTTAGTCGGTGCTGCTCACATTAGGTCGTCGTCGTATGTTTCCGGGTCCTTGAAAGGGCCAGGAAAAAGTCTGCAAACATCTTCAAGGAAGATCCTGAATTGCCGTCCTCGGTAAATTTTCGTGTTACCGTCAGCTTCGAGATACATCTTTCGGTAGATGTAGGCTTGGACATAAAGCTGGAGGTTAGCCTCGCCTTGGTAGCTCAGAATGGACTTCTTGAGGTCACTCCAGAGTCGCTCAATCTTGTTGGTGTGCACTTCCCGTTGGCGTGGATCCACAAAGTGTTTGGAATGGTTGATGATGCGGTGATCAAATCCAAGTTCAGATTGCAGGTCGTTATAGACGGCAAACTTGTCGTGCAGGATTATGGAGCCCGGAGCTATCCGTCGTTGAATGATGGGGTACAAAGTTTTCTTCTTCCGGTTTGGTACCACCATGCAGAATCGCTCGTTGGTTTCCCTGCAAACGCCTCCAAAAACCCACACGGACTCCGATTTCAAATTCCGGCCGAAAAATTTTCCTGGATATTTTCTGCTACATAGATGACTCTCGTCTATCTCCACATGTAGTCCCTCTCCTCCGATGGCGATGACGTCGTTCGTGGTCCTGACAGCGCATACTTCTCGGCAAAATGCGTAGTAATCCCCCGTTGTTTGGGTTGACACTCCACACTCCGTAGCTGCTTGGTACAGGGGCATCTTGAAAAACCAACAGACCATCAACTGAAGAACCTTAAGAGGGCTGAGGTGGGCTCCGGCAAACCAGGTGTTCTTCGTCACTGTGATGAATTTGTTGCAGGGTCTGCATCGCCACCGGAGGGGGAGAGCTCCGTGCTGGTCACTGCGTCGATGCAATACCATCTTCCTTCCACAAGTGGGGCAGGGTCCTGCATCCTTTCCTAGTGAGAGCAATCCAGTCGCTCCAAACGAGACGGCGGCCTTGTTGTCTGCTACCGTCCTGAAAAAGGATCCGATGCCAAAGTTCTTGGAATTAAGCAGCTCCTCCAATTGGTCCTTCTTCAAGATCGGCATGTCGGCAGGCAGGGATCCCAGTATTAGTAGGCAGCAGGAATATCCAGTAGTAGTGTCCAGCAGTACTAGTAGTATCCAGCAGTAGTAGTAGTATCCAGTAGTAGTAGTAGTCCAATGGTCAGCTTAGGAGATCAAACTGAGAATGATCTGCTGAGCCGACCAGACCTCCTTTTATACCCCATCCCTGAGTTGAAAATTGAGTTGAAAAATCAATTTTTATAATAGTGTGACAGAAGAAAATATAAAAAAATACGTGTTCAATTCGAACAGTCTAAATAAAATGAAAAACAAAAGAAATTGTGTGTTCGAATCAATTTTGTATAATATGCAAGCCAACTCGAATTGAAAAAAATGATTCGAGCACATATTTTCTATTTTTCATTTTATTTTCACTATTCGAATCCAACACGTATTTTTTATTTCTTTTTTTTATTCGACTCGAATCTGTCACATTACTATAAAAATTGATTTTTCAACTCAATTTTCAACTCAAACAGCCAAACTATAAGCTTTCAGAAATGTGTGCTAAAGTGCAAAGGGGGGACCCTTGGGTTTTGTGGAGCCCTAAACTTGGGGCTGACTAACCTGTAGTCAGCCTCAAGTTTAGGGCTCCATTACATCGATCAGGGGGTACCCTTACCTAGGGAGCCCTAAACTTGAGGCTGACCCTTCTGGTCGATAATAGAAGTAACCAACTTTCAAAGTTTAACTTTGAAACTATGTAAATGGGTACAAATACATTAAATTACTGAAACTACATAAAACTGTACTGGAAGCCAGAGGCAATTGTAGATTCCTGGAGGAGGCTCAAGAAGGATAAGGTCAAACCAGCCAACTTTGACTTTGTTCTGTTGAGTAACATTCATGTTCACTGTTTTATTGATTTGCATAAAGTTTTTTGACACCGGTAATCAACAAGCTTACTTTTTACTACATGTTTACCATGTATATTAACTCTTACAAAATATTTATAGAATCTTAATGATTATTAGGATTGTTTAGTCAAACAATTTTTAGTGATAAATTGAAATAACCCAAAGTAATATAATATAAACGACTATTATTAAAGCTTAAGTAAAGCTAAACAACGGCAGTACTGCTCTGCATAAAATAAGTGCACATCTCAAAAGCAATTTCGGGATCTCCCATTAGCTCCTGGAATTCGGAACTTTGTTTCAACTCCTCTTTGGATTTCCTAAAATAAAAACGCCAGACTATAGATCATTTCATTCCTGAAGATTTCTAAAGAAAAAAACTAACAATTTAAGACTGAACTTACGTCACAAGCAAAACTTTGGCCTTATCTTCCATCTCCTTAAACTCTTCTTCCTCATTTCTACTTTTTCCCAAAAATAGCAAGTTCAGAGCAGCTGCCACGCTAAACCACTCATTACTTTTTTCCTTTACCAACTTCTTCATGGCTTGAAACAATGTATTAATCCCATATTTATCAGCCACGGTTAACAATTCTGTGGCTATTACGCTGCATTTTAATGCTTCCCCGAAATCAGCACAATAAAGGTAGACAAAGAGGGCTCGAACGCCACGTTCAGAAATATCCAGCATTTCAATCGTACTGGAATTAGCTTCTGTTCTGAATCACCTTACTAACCGTAAAGGTGACCAGCCTAAATTGCGTGCGTGGGCGTGAGGATGATAATTTAAATAAAAAGGCCGAAGATAACACACAAGAGTTTTAATTTTAACGAACTTTTCGAATAAAAGAATGATTTATTTTTAATCACTTGAAAGATTTTTACTTTTACGCAATTAAATTTCAACTCGACTCTCTCGCTTCTACAGACACACTGACTCCTCTCTTCTTCCCTGTCACTCTTCAGTGTCCCGTTCACGACGAGTTCGTCTTCGTCGCAGTTTATGAGCAATAAGAAAAATGCGCTTAATTCAAAAATAAACTCTATGAATGATAGAATGAATAATAAACATAGTTCAATTTTTAACAAAGCTTTGCTATTTTCAACACTCCCCCAAGTAAAGTACGATAGTTACTTTACTTCAAGTTACATTGTCTCTAGTGTGGGTGTATGGGAAAAAACTTCTAAAGAAAAACAAAAGAAAAAACCATACACAACTGGGCTCTAACGAACGAATTAACAAAAATGTTCAAACTAATGGAAAGAAAAACTACAAATTAGCCCAGTCCCATTTGGCCACAAAAACAAAAAAACTAAGCAAATTTCTTTGGGGGTTTCACTACGCGTCCTGATCTGGTTTTTAAAACTCTCTGTAATTCCACCGCTTCCTTTTCGTTTTCCGCCTCAAGTCGATACAAACGCTGAACTGGTTTGACGAAAACTCCATCCTTTGTCTTGACTCTAGCTAGACGACTTGTCCCATCATTCCCCGGAAGTAGCTCCATGATTCGTCCCAATGGCCACCTACTACGTTTCTCCTTGTCGTTGCCAATGAATACTAGCTCCCCAACTTTTAATGGCAATGTGGTTTTCTTGGGATGACGACTGACCATAAGCCCTAAATACTCATTGACAAAACGGTTACGCAAATCATCTTTCATTCTTTTAATATGTGCATGCCGATACCGTAACCTCTCTCCCTCCTCCAGTTCCTCCTCCGGAAATGTGACCTCTCCCAACGGATTTAGAAACATAGCAGGTGTTAAGGGCTCCAGATCTTTAGGATCCTCCGACACGTACGTTAAGGGTCGTCCGTTCATCACATCCTGTACCTGCTTCACAACTTTCTCTAGCTCAATTCTGGAAAGAAGCTGATTTCCCACCGTTCTTCGTAGAAGGTCCTTTGCGACACCAATGAGGCGTTCCCACCAACCTCCCCACCAGGAAGCCGAGGGAGGATTGAATTTCCACTGGATCTTAGCAGCCCCTTCCTCCTGAGTAATCTTATCCCAATCTAAAGACTTAAACAAGTTATCTGCACCACGGAAGTTAGTGCCGTTATCACTATAGATGATGGAGGGTCTATGATAACGTTCCACAAACTTTCCCAGGGATTTAATAAAGGCTTTTGTGGTAAGGGAATTTATCACTTGAAAGTGCACTGCCCTATATACGGCGCATGTGTATATTACCAACCACACTTTCTTCTGTGACTTGAGGAAAAATGGGCCAGCCAAATCGACCCCAGTCACCTCAAATACTTCCGCGTCTTTGATGCGGTCAAGGGGAAGTGGAGCAGTTGGTGTGACAGCAGCTTTGGCGGCATATCGTCTACAACGATAACACTTGCTAATGACACTCCTAATACTTTTTCTAGCCTTTAGAATCCAGTAGTTACGTCTCAGTTTCGTCATCAAGAATCCAATACCAGCATGACAATACGCAATGTGAGCGTCCATAATAAGCTGCCTAATCAACGGATGCTTTCCCGGAAGTACATATGGATACTTGAAACCTGAAGGATCCTGACGATACGTCAGTCTCGTTTTCACTCTAATAAGACCTTGCTCATCTCTGGTGCACTCTAATCCCTTTAGCTCCCCCAAATCCTCAGAAAATGAATCGGCTTGAATTTTCAAAACAATGTCGCGCTCCGCAAGCTTTAGTTCAGTGCCAGAAATCCTTCCTTGCCTTTTCTCCACCTTTTTCCGATTTTCTGTTTCTTTAAGGAAACTCATCATATTTGTGGAAAACCTTCTAACCCAAGCCTGGATGCGCACAACAGTTGCATAACTGTACTGCTTTCCGAAATCAAGTACAACATTCGAAATCGTAGTGGATATCAATGGAGTTTTCCTTAGCTCCTCACAAACTTGAACTTCATCAACCTTTTCCGCTTCTCTTGGCCACGTATCGGCCGATCGCTTTAGCCAAGGTGGTCCTTCCCACCATCTAGATGCTAACAATGCCGCTGGATAACAGCCTCTAGAAGGAAGGTCAGCAGGGTTTACTCGCCCTGGTACATGGAACCAGTCTGCTTTCTCCGTGTACTTACGGATCTCCTCAGTTCGTCGACCAACAAAGGTTCCCCACTTATCATTCCTCCGAATCCACGCTAGGGCAGTAGAGGAATCGCTCCAGTAAAAACAGCGAACATTTTCCAACTTTAAAGCAACTTGTACACTCCTAGCTAGACGAACCCCAATTAAGCAACCCATTAGCTCTAACCGTGGAATGGTTATCGCTTTTATTGGAGCCAAACGAGATTTCGCAGTCAACAAGTGAACCTCCACTCTGTTTCCCTCTTGGCACCGCAAGAAAACCGTTGAACTATAACCCTTTTTGCTTCCGTCTGAAAACGTGTGGATTTGCCACAAAGCACGGTTACTAATACCGCCAGTAGCACATCTCGGGATCCGGATTTCACCTAATGCTGAAATCTCCTTAAACCATTTGTCAAAGATAACTTTCTCCTCCTGCGGGAGGATCTCATCCCATTTCAACTTTTTCACCCAACAATTCTGCAGAATAATCTTCAAAGGCAACAACGCTGGCGAGGTGACACCAATTGGATCAAAAATCTTGGCAAGGATAGACAAAACAATTCTTTTCGTAACTTTATCCGGGGGCTTTAACCCCGTCTTATCCGAGGGCTCTGACCTCGTCTTATCCGAGGGCTCTGACCTCGTCTTATCCGAGGGCTCTGACCTCGTCTTATCCGAGGGCTGTGACCTCGTCTTATCCGAGGGCTGTGACCTCGTCTTATCCGAGGGCTCTGACCTCGTCTTATCCGAGGGCTCTGACCTCGTCTTATCCGAGGGCTCTGACCTCGTCTTATCCGAGGGCTCTGACCTCGTCTTATCCGAGGGCTCTGACCTCGTCTTAACCGGGGGCTCTAACCCCGTCACATTAATAAAAAGTTCATCCGCCTTGCGGTCCCATTTCAGCCCCAACACTGAAATGATCTGTGTATCTGTGCAAATGTCTTCTTCGTTCGACATCCACATTCGCAAATCCATCTTAGCCATTGCTAAAATGTCTATGGCATTTTCTCGAAAACGCTTGTAATCCTCAATTGAGTCCTCCGAACTACAGCAATTGTCCACGTAAAACGTGTCTAGTAACCTCCGACCAATCTCCTGTTGGTCGCCCTTCAATTTTTCCATGTGCATCTTGAGAATCGCTGCCAAAATGAATGGGCTACATGTCGCACCAAAAAGTACTCTACAATGACGATATTCCATGACCTCCGTCATGTCTCTGTTTTTCCACCACAAGAACCTTAAGGAATCTCTATCTTTAAGATAAATCTCAATCATTTGGAACGCTTTCCTTATGTCGGACACAAAACCAACTCTCTTCTCCCGGAAAAGTAGCAATATTCCGGGGATACTTTGAATCAAATTCTCCCCCGTGTGCAGACAATCATTTAATGAGGGGAATCCTCCAGCTTTGCAGCTACAATCAAACACCGGTCTAACTGGTGTTGTTAAACTCTCAGGTTTTATCACAGCCCTGTGTGGTAGATAACACACCTGATCTCCCGATGTCTCAACCCTTTCAATAAAACCCTCCTCTTCCCAAGATCTGAATAAATCTCCATACTGAACAACAAGTCCAGTCTTTATGAGCCTTCTAGTAACTGAATCTAACCTTTTTAGAGCCACTTCCCTATAGGACGGTAAGTATGGATGGTCAACTTTCCATGGTAGGCGAACTCTGTATCTTCCTGTTTCGCTGATCGTAACACTTGCTCTAAAAGTGTCCAGTATCTCTTTATCTCCGGCGTCCCGGATCTCAGAAGGATCTTTGATCCCCAATGTATCCAGTTCCCACAATCTTGTGACGGAACTGTCCTGTAGTACCATTTCAATGGAAGCCCTACCCAAATTCTGCGCCTCAGTGTCTACTTCAGAATACTCTCCACTGAGGGTCCAGCCAAGGTTCGTTTCCAGGGCTGTCATGCCATTTGTGAAATCAATCTTGCTGCCAGTCAGCAATCTGCCATAAGCTTGGCTCCCGATAAGTAATCCAATCTCAAGATTGGCCTCTCCGACATCAGTCAGATCTATTTTGTGTGCATTAAGCTCCTGGACAAATGACTCGTCCAGTCTATCAATTCTCGGAACGTACCCGCAAATGCGGTCTTGATCCCGTACTTCTAGTACGGTCTGAAATTCGTTCGATAATCCCTTCACACGGAGGTCGTATTTCAAATGCCTGGTAGGAGAACCAGTCTTAGCCCCAAACACCATGTGGACAACTTTCTCAGAAGATTTCGGAACTAAGCCTAACTCAACAGCTAATCTTTTCAAAAGATAGTTTCTCTGTGATCCTGGGTCGAGGAAAGCCCTTACTACAATATCCTTGTCGTCGTAGACAAGTCTTACTAACAAAGTTTGGAGGAAAACAACTCCATCTTGAACAAAATTCAAACAGTCAACCGTGACCTTTGGCTTTTCCCCTGAGATTTTTACACGTTTGGAATCGGAACCACCATCATCCCTTTTAACCATTTTCAAATTTTTGCAAATAACAGTATGGTGGCCTTTGCCACAAACATCGCAACGAATGTGTTTAGCAACCCGACATTCAGACGCTCGGTGAGGATGAAAACAATTAAAACATAGTCCAGCAACTTTTAAAATTCGCATTTTCTCATCATAAGTCATAAACTCTCTTGCCTTTCGACAATCCTTACCCTGATGGTACATCTTACCGCAAAATACGCAAGCTGTAGCGTCTCTGACATGAAAGCCCATCGTCACTGGTAACTGCTAACGAGCTACGTTCTTTTGGACCACTGATGTTCACTACACGCTGATTGTCACCGAAGGTACGGGTGATCTCCATCCGAGTTTGGATGTCCACTTCTTTTTCCACAAACTGCATCAGCAGATCCAATCTGGTTTTTGGGGGGTCCTCTTTGGTACCATCAACAGAAGACAAGGGACTACGTTGCCAATTATACAATACATCCTCCGGGAGACTGGACTCCACCAGAGGAAAGAGCCAAGTGGCGGGGTCTGCTTTTTCTAGGTTGAGGGTCTTCAAGGCTCTAAGATGGGCTTCAATTTTCAGAAATAGATTCTGGAGGGGCATCTTCGTAGTCTTCTTAGCGTTTGACATGACCAGTGTCAATAACTGTCGCACGTATACTTGAAGAAGCATGTCTTCATTGCCGAATCTCTTCTTTAGTGATTGAATGGCCATGTCGTAATTTTCATTACTTTGTGGGTAAGCAGCAACAATGTCGTAAGCTTCGGTCCCCTTTTCTAAAGCCTGCAGCAAATAGTAGAATTTGTCGCTCCCCTTCAAATCTAAACGTTCGTCAATTTTCTGGAACTGGCCCCAGAAACGAAGCCAATCTGTAAGTTCACCGTTGAACTTTTGGAGCTCCATCCTCGGCAGCTTGAAGTTGCTTGCTGACTTTTCGGAGGCTATCGTACCACGTACACTTTCTGTAGAGTTGAATGCAGCTTCCGCGGTCACCTTTTCAACCCGCACTCTCATGAACTCCATCTTGTTGCGATACGCACTGATGTCATTCATCTCCGCGTCTTCCTCCTCTTCGGTCAGCCCGAAACTGGTAAGCTCCGCCAGGATCCTCTCGTCAGCCTTTGCTACGTCACCGTACACATCTTGAAACTCCCGATACTTGGCAGTAATTGCGTCATGCTCCTTTTCCGCCGCACTGAGCAATTGCAGCAATTCTGACTCCAACTTATCGAACAGGCGCCTACTCGGACGCCGAGCCTTCTTCAACGCCTCCATTATCACTGATAACCTCGCACACGTCACACCCGATCACGTCGGGGTCACCACAAATGTTCTGAATCACCTTACTAACCGTAAAGGTGACCAGCCTAAATTGCGTGCGTGGGCGTGAGGATGATAATTTAAATAAAAAGGCCGAAGATAACACACAAGAGTTTTAATTTTAACGAACTTTTCGAATAAAAGAATGATTTATTTTTAATCACTTGAAAGATTTTTACTTTTACGCAATTAAATTTCAACTCGACTCTCTCGCTTCTACAGACACACTGACTCCTCTCTTCTTCCCTGTCACTCTTCAGTGTCCCGTTCACGACGAGTTCGTCTTCGTCGCAGTTTATGAGCAATAAGAAAAATGCGCTTAATTCAAAAATAAACTCTATGAATGATAGAATGAATAATAAACATAGTTCAATTTTTAACAAAGCTTTGCTATTTTCAACAGCTTCCTTCATTCCACTTGTAAACATTGCCTTGAAAACGTCACTTTGAGCTGCCAACAGTCCTTTATGACAATGTACACTTGTTCCATTCTTCAGTAGAATAACGGCATCACCAAAGCTTTCCGCTTCCTCCAACAGCTTCCGGTAAACCGGGTACACAGCTTCAATATTCGGTGAATAACTTTTACACTGAATCTGGTTAACCGCCTCCTGGTTCAGCTTCCACTTTAAGGTCAGACTCCCAGTGACCTTTGCCTGAGTGCGCCACTTTTCTGCCAAAACATCCGTGAAATTAAAAAATCCACAAAGTGAAGGAACTCTGCAGTAAACGTTACGTTCCAGGATTTTATCTAATTAAAAAAAACACTCTGTGTTATTTCATGCCATTACAATAATGCACTTAAAATAATAAACAGTTAAATTTGAACCTTGTCTTGTCAACTTCAATTTATCGTCGGATGCACCGAAATCCAGTTCCAGTTCCGCCTTTGCATTTTCATAACCGCCGCAGATGTCAGCTAACCGTTCCAAAAGTCCATTCGGTGCACTATCCCTAACATTAAAGAATCCGGGTCTCATCTGACCAGGCCTGTGATGAATTTCCACGAGTATCCTGGAATCCCTTTAAAGTTCCCCACCAATATAATTAGTACAATATAACTAAACAGTCAACTATTTTACAATTTTGCAAACTATTGTTGTAATAATTACGTGGGATTGCTTAATCGGCGACGTTTGACCTCCGGCTGAACCAATAAGCTTTCCAACTGACCAAGGAATTCGGTGGAACAGCCGTCTACATTTTCTAAATTTTCGGCGTTAGCATAGGCGACTCTAGCCGTGCCACCAGTTTTTGGCTTTTTGCCCTTTCTAAATATAATGCTGGCACTTAAAAACATACTGAATTCCACCGTTGCCATGCTTGTCATTATAAATTTATTAACGTATTAAATATGCATGCAAAAAATGAACTCTGGCTGTACAAGTTTATTTGTCAGCATGGAAAGGAACGCAGGTCTATTAGTCAAGGGCAAACAACAGATGCAGTGAAGGTATTATAAAGTGTGAAATGAAACAGGTATTCAGGCAATCTGTTTAGCAGATTCTGCTCAGCTCAGGTCTGAAGCTTGCCATGGTGCATACTGCATGCAGTCTGAATGTGTCTGAACCGAGCACGTAAAGAGAAAAAACAACTTTGCGACTTAAAGCCTGGTGTACATTGAGAAATTCACAAGAACAAGCTAAAAATTAATACACTTTAAATGAAATGCTAAGTGCCATCAGAAATTGTGTAATTCTCAGTAATAGGCTTACAGGGATATAAATACTGGAACTTTATTAACAGCTACTCTAATCTTCTAATCTATAGAACAGAATTTGTTTTAGAAGAGTAGGTTACAAGTTACAAGATTTGCTGTATAATTAGGAATATACAGTTAATTTATTTACTTAACCGAGTTTATTACTTATCGTATTCGCATATCGTACCGAGCAAAGCCACCATCAAAACAAAAGTGCAACGAAAACAGTCATGAACAACATGAGCATAAAGTATAAGTTAATTTTAATTCATAATCCCATAACGGTTATTCAAAACTTTTATATAAAAAAGCTATAACCAATTGAAAGTTGACCTGACAATGTATTCTGGGCCTTCAAAATCAAATCATTTTGCTAAGCAAAAACATTAATTGTGTTTCTAAAAATTTGAATTGTATTGATTTTAGTTGAAAATCAAAACTAGCCAGAATTGTTAACTGATACGTAGCTGTCGAACAAACCCATTTTGAAACGTTGCTCTGTAGTAGAGCTGAATTATTAAAACTATCATGATTCACAAGCACTCTTCTGAATTCCAACTTTTACACAACACTTTCAATTTTGATACAAATTATTTTGTTACATTTGGAGTGAAGGACTACTTAATTAGAAACAAAATACAAGTGAATATAGCGAATAGTGCAGATCACAAGCTTGATATTCGGGCCAAAGCAAAGGTAATGTAAGTACTAGAATGTCAGTTTGAGCTGATTTACAAACTGGTATAATCAATATGATGCATACTATGTACTAAGCACAAAGACTATAAAGGTATATGAACAACGCGGATCACAATAAAGATTGAAGTAGAACAAACGTTACTTCCTGACAAGCTTCTAAGTACATTACCGTTGTTCTAAAGCTACAATTTTTTCATAATAGCACAAACAGTAGGATACATGTTAACTATATCCTTAGGTTGTAAACGTACTTACTTTTACAAGTTTAACAACAATAATTACGTAAAGTTTGCATGTTACGTAAAGGCACCGGGAGAAAGGTACAACAAATTACAACAAGAACACTAAAGCTTTAAAAAGCACAACTTAACTATACTTGATATTCTATTCAAACACGGCTTCTAAATTATAACCAAAATGTTTCAAAATAATTCGATTTTCCAAACCGAATTACACACTTCAGACAAGGAAATATCGTGCCACGCTAGAAGAACGAACCAAAGTTTCTGAAACGTTGATAAGAACACCAGGTCTATCCTTTTCCCATTTCTTTTTCATTGTGCTGGAAGGCTACGAATTTTAAGAAAATAGTAATTTATCCGTATAATGTCATTTTAGCTTATACGTTATTAAATTGAGTCATGTAACAAAAATCATACCTTAAAGCCTCCTGAGAGAAGTAAAAACTTTAAGTTCAACATGCTATTAAGAGCATGAGTAAAGGCCAAATCCGAAATCATGGGCTGTGCTTCCTCACCAGTGGTCACCTCGTCAATTGTAGCCAATGTCAGCCATCTGAGTTCTAGTAAAAGTTTTTTTTAGGCAACAGAGTGTATATTGCAAACTGTAAAATCAATGAAAGTTTTCAGAATTACCAGATAACTTTTGGATAGAGGGAACATTTCGAAATGTAGTCTTGCACCACAAACTCGGAGTTGCTCTAAGGCCAGCCATAACTTCCTCCGATGTTCCGGTCAGTATTGCATCCCAGTAATTCAAATTCACATCGTTGCTCGTACGATGAACAATCAGAGCCAGTCCTGTCAACTTTCTCATTTGCCTGAACATGTATGTCAACCCACACGGGTTTTCATCCCAAAAGTGAAGCTTCAACTCGCGTACATTAGGAAATGCACCATGAACAAGTTGCATATTTGCTTTTGTTAAGCATATGGCCCCTTTAAGATCCAGACATTTAACGGTACTGAATCTGGACGAATGTGTCCACAGTCGAAAGTTGGTTTCATTTTGCAACAAGGTCAACCTTTTTAGTGATGGAAAGCAGGATTCCAAGGAGGTCACTTCCGGTTCCAAAACAACATTGAACCCTTCAACCGTAAGCTCTTCCATTTTCTCAAGTTTGGGAAAATGAATTATGGTGGAGTGTGTTAGTCCCGCCTCGTTGAGTACCAAACTGCCTTGGAAATGAACACTCTTCAGAGTCTCCTTGTGATGCTCCAAAACATTTAATACCAAACCTTCGGCGAAGGGACGTTCATGAATTAATAATTTGAACGAAGTCAAATTTGGTAACTGCTTCCCTGCAAGTTGCTCCAACTGAGCCCCTGACAGTCTACAGTTTAATTCCAACGTGGAAAGGATATTGGGTATGGTAAGCAATTCAAAGTGCTTTGGAAAACGCACGTTTTTAGAGTCTTGTTCCACAGTCAACTTGCTTAAGGCTTCAGCGGCATTTAGCAGAGAATTTATAAGGTGGGTGATATTAATTGAGCCTCCACTCGACACTTCCCCTTGCTCCAACTCCAAAGAAGCTTCTTTCAGACGGACTGTAAGCTCCAACAAGGCCGGAAGTGAAAAGGAAGGAAACACGACAGGAATAGTGCCACCATTTTTGGGCACACTAATGTCCAGTTCCACTAATGAGTCTCCACACTTGGCCAAAAACTTGACCCAACTGGAGTAATTCTGGTGGCGAAAGAAGTCTGGCATGATTTTGAGACTGATCAAGGGACGACATTCCCGATTCCAGTCTGCGGTCATGAACTTTACAAAGGTATCCAACAATTTGCCATTTTCTTGCGTGACAAGCGGTGTTCCATTCACAGAATTCACCTTGTCCAAGGTCAAGTGGAAAAGGATCTCCTTATCTTTTCTCGTCACTTTGGACACCGACACCAACCAGTTCTTGGAAATCAGACGCAACCACTTGGCCGTGTTTCTGCAGAGAATAGGCTTGTTGTAAATGGCTCTTCTGATTATTTCTTCCCGCAACTGAAAATACCCCAAAACCAAAATCAATTCTTACATGATTACCTATTAATCATTTAATAAAACTTTTTAAACTGACCTCATCGTTGTTAAACACCTTGTTAACTGAACCAGGCACTTCCTCAACCGTCACTTGGGAGCTACCACCCGCCGCCACCACCTCCATCATATTGTAATCAACCTCCTCTATAGGCTCCATCTTAATCTATCAGATTTCATAAAACGTCAAACATCAATCCAAAACTAAAAGCTATTTTTAGAAATTCATTTACTCATCTAAACTGACCTCTAGTTTGGTCATCACTTGTTCCACTGCAACTGACGCAGGATTATGGACTTCCTTCGAGCTACCAGGCACTGCAGTCCCCTCCGCCACAGTTGCCACTTCCTGTAGAGACTTTGCTTTCTTTACCAGTTTCACCTTGACACTTTCTTCCTGTCCAAATGCACAAAATGACACACACAAAATGCACACAAGCTGTTATTACATTTCAAACTTGTGCATTAACCGTATTGTAAATAAAACTCGCACTAACACTAACCGTTTTCCTGGCATTAACCGAAGTTTCATTTCCGTGTCCCGACATTGTGGTCACCTGCAACAAACCAAAATTAATTAATTAATTGTCCGGAAGATTAACACTGAGACAGCAAGCTGCAGCTGAGATGTGTTCATTCCAAATGCATTTGCTGGGAATGGCAGGTAGGTACCTAAGTAAGTTGGTACCCGGATTGGATTTCCCCCTCAAGTGGATTTACGAGATTTGCAACAGATGTCATTACCTAACAGATTTTAGAAGATTGATGAATTTACACTTCCGTTGTCTCTTAAGCTACCAGTGTGTTCAAAATAAAGTATAAGCAGTACGTTACAAGTTACAAGATAAGATGTATTCTTAGAAGTGAATGAATGGACTTTTATTACGTTCCTTTAAAAAGTTAAATCTAGAACAAACAGGAATTTTATAACAAGAGCACTAAAGCTTTAAAAAGTACAACATAATTTTGTCTAATAGGTAAGAACACCAGTCTTATCCTTTTCCCATTTCCTTTGCATAGTTATGGAAGGCTACAAAAAAAGGAAAAAATAATTTATTCCAATATCATTTTAGTTAGCTGTTATGTAAATATTGAAACATTTTTCTATAAATTACAAACCTTAAACCTCCTGAATGAATCAATACGCTCAAGTTTGGCATGTTATTCAGTGCATACGTCAAGGCCATATATCTGGAATCATCGGTTGTACTGCTTCAACAGTAATCACTTCGTCAATTGTACCCAACGCCAGCCGTTTTAGTTCTGTTAATTTTTTAAACAACAAAATAAGTCTTTCTTGTTTAATCGGATAATGGATAGTTTGGTAGTAATTAAAATTAACAGATAAATTTTCAATGGAATTAGCATTTCGAATTGTAGTCGTGCTGGCCAACTTCCGGTTTGCCCGTAATTTCGCCATCAGTTCTCCGGTTGTCCCGGTCAACACTGCGTCCCAGTAGTTTTAAAGTTCTGTTCCAAAACCAAGATGTTCAAAATCCTAGTGGCATTCAGTAAGGAGTTAATAAACAGTTTCCAAGCAAAAATTGCACAAAGGACTCTTCCCTTAACCAAATTGTAAGTTGGGCCAACTCTGAAAGTGAATAAGAAGTAGGATTAAAAGCCAAAGTGCCCCCATTTATCTTGGGTATACAAATGTTGAACTCCACCAAAGTAGATCCGCAGGTTACAAAGAGGTTACTCAAGCTAGAGTAATTCCGCTGAGGGAAGAATTCCGGCATAATTTTGACACTGAACTTGGCATACATTCCTTACTCCAAGGCAGCCAAATGGAAGAGGATTTCGTTATCTTTGCGCATTACCTTGTACACGGACACCAACCAGTCGTAGGAAAGTAGTAGATGATCCTCCTCCAATCCAGTAACTCCTTTCTTCATGTTCATCCTTCAGTAAGCTGAAATACCACATAACCAAGCTGTACCCAAAACAGTTTACCAACTTTTAAACCTCAAATTCTAATAACATTTATGAATTTTATTTGTTTTTTCTAAACTTACAACCAACATCTTCCGTATTGAAGATTAAGCGTTCACATCTACTTCCGGAGTTACAGGAATACAACAGAATGAATCCTAAAGAAGCCCGGTCATCACGGTCGCGATTATGAGCAGCTTCTTAAGAAGCTCCTGTCTTTGTGGCGTCATCCTGGCGTCAAAACCTCAAGGGTGAAACTGAAATCATCACTAGAACGGCAGCGGTCACTCCTGCGGTTTGTCCGTCCATCATTATCTGGCTAACTGCAAAACCACAAAATAGTCAATACTTAACTAACTGAATAAAGTTACTACCTGATGTTGTTGGAGACCCACGAGAAATCTGTAAAATCAAACAAATGAATGATTAAATTATGGCATGACAACAATTTCCTAAAGTACCCTCTGGTGCAATGTCAAGGTGCTATGCAGTGGAGATATATGGAGATAAAGTGCTAGTCTTACAGAATATACGTTCTGGCTAACAATTATCCAAATTAATGTTCAAATGAGTATGATGAGTATAAAATGAGTTGCGTTTCGGGCTGCCATGCCCATCATCAGAATCACGGCAATAGTGATTTACGCAAGACTTAAGGTATTTATTATGCATAATTTATGTATAAACCGGCTTGCGGCTTTTTATCGTGGTTTTGCGTCCACTTACCTATGAATATTTACAGTTGACCATTTTAACTACTTATGCTTAAGTATGATCATTACCAGACAGTTCTAGAGGTGAAGTTTTACCACACTTCGCCTTATCGAATACCACTACTACCATTGAGCTGAGCCCTCCTCCTCATCAGAACTCCGCAAGTCAACGACTTCCGGTGCACTCTGCTCCAGTTTAGTACTGCTGCTACTACTAGTTCCTCCTGCTGTTGAAGTACAGAATCCCACAGGCTTCAGATCCCGTTCCTGGTCACCATCCGAAATGACAATCTCCTCATCCCCTTCAGTGGTCTCCTCCATAAGCTGTTTGAATACTGGCACAGGAGGCTCCGTACTAGTCTTCAGTCTCTTTGGTGCACGTGCTGGCAGCCAACTTCCATCCGCAAACAACTCGATTTCATTTCCAAAATCAATGCTCAAATTTTTTAAAACGTCCATAAAATACCCATCAAGACGCAATCCCTCGAATTTCAACTGCTGGTTACAAACAGGACAGGCAAAGCTCGCTTTTCTTTCATTCATCTGAAGAAAGAGTTTTGCGTCAAAGCATTGTAAATGCTTGCAGGTACTTGCTCGACATGGCCATGTCATTCTCATTTTCCCCAGGGGACAAGCCACACTCACTAGAATGTTCGTTGGAGCACACAAGTCCTCCTGTTCCACTCCAGCAATTATTTCCTTGATTGTTCCTCTTGTAAAATCCGCAGGTTGAGCACGCTTTTGTTTTAATTTTTCCAACAGGATGTCTGCAGTTAACCTTTTAACAAGGTTAATTTGCAGGCAATAGCATTTCTTAGAAATCGCACACCACTCAACTTGAATTGTGTTTGTACTTATGGCACAGCAGTTGACATAGTTGGTGATGTCCAATGGTTTTGAGGTACGCTTGGGCTCCACCCCGGCTTCACAGTTGCTGAGTGGGGGAAGCGGGACAACCTGGCCATTGACCTTGACCTTGAGAAATCCTTCAGGATATTGATCCTCTTGCTCATCTGTGCTGGTTGAGTGTACGGCACAGAAACGCAGCTGCACTTCTGCATTCTTATTGCTAACCTGGTCGGCTTGGCTGGGGGAAAGGCCGAAGGACTGTTCTGATTCTTGTCTGCTGCTTTGGCTTTGACTCACTGCAAACCAAAAAATATAGTATCAAATCCTTAAACACTTCTCCGTTTACCTTTAACACTGTTTTACCTTATCTTGATTACTTACGCAAAGTGGTAGGTCGTAGTAGTACGGCCATAATTTCATAAAAAGGTAGCTCTTTCATTGTAACATCTGGGAAAATGGGCACGGCTGGCTGGTCCGAGTACCCATCCACTCCGATCACTCCCTGGTGACCCACGTTCCTTTCAAAACTGGCAGAAGACTCGGGGACGGTGACGCAAAAGTTAACGGGGTCCAGAAGTTGACCGCGAGATCTGGATAAGCTGCAGAATGAGAAAAAATGAACACAAAGTTAACATTAAAAAATGGTGGCTACATCCCAATAAACTGTCAGTCAACTTACGTCATAGAATTGTACAGCTCTTTAATTTTAATCACAATATTTAGACTAAGGCTCCCTGTGTCCCCTTTCACCAATTCCAAAGCTCTTGCTTGGAGATCCGATTTTCGGCCCGTTTTGGTTTGTCGCGCAAACGCCAACAGATCCTGCAGCTCCGTCTTTCGAAATGCCATTATCATACTCTAAGGGGTAAAAAAGGATAACCGTTAACCCTAAAACTTGATAATAACTTAATTCCAACCCTCTAAAAACCAAGTGAACATTCCCACAAAAACAACCATTGATACTGATAACCAAAAGCCCTTCTACTTACCCTCAGCTCCATATCGGGAGGCATCTCAAGAACCCAAAAGAACGGGATGACGGGAATGGAATACTAATAAATAATTAAACACTGATTTTAAAAATTAATTGGTAACTTCTTAATTCTCAAACCAAAAGCAGAACACTTTCGTTTCGTAAGGAATACACTAAACATCTTAGAAAATCTCTGCCTTTATGTCCAATGCCAAGTACTGTACTTTCAGGCGCGCAAAAATCCCATTCATAAAACCGTTTTCTTGTTCTTTCTTCAGTTTGGTTTGCCAACCCATCATCCTATTCCAATTCTGAAGCCAAGAAAGCTAATCCCATGTTACCATGTACCCTCCAACTCATCCAGCGTTCTGTTTTAGGCTACCTTACCAACATTACGGACTAACATTCATCCGACTTGTAACCTGTCTGATGCTTTTAGTTGGTTTCAGTTGAGGGGATATTGGGTGTACTTTTGATTGTTGGAATGATAGCATGGGACAGGATCCAGAATGAAGCTTCTTCACTTCTAGGAATTAAGATGGGTTGCTGAATGAGATTTTGGCAGGGCAGTAGTGTATGTCGCTGAAAGTACATTCTTCACCTTCACTTTCCAGAAACGCAGAAGGTATTCATCTTGGATATCCATACTCGGCCTTAGATATGGAAACAGGGCGTTTCTTAAGATGCCCCAAAATTATCTTGTGAGGTGAAAACGGGGTCTGTTTTGGCCTGTGAAGCCACGTTGGAATTTATTGGGTGTAGAAGCATGCTTGTCGGTGCTGATGATGAGCTCAGCACAGCAATTTTTAAAGTCGGGTATTTTGGCTAGGTTACAAACCGAAACGGTGAGCAAGTTAAATTTTATGGTTTGGTTTGTATGGTTCAGCAGTTATTTTATCAGTGAATTTATCAAGGGAATTTAGGTGGACTTGTAGACCGGCGGAGAGCCAAAGACCAGGATTCAACAGTGATCATCACCTTGTCTCCTGATATTCCCGGTTTCCCTCATGCGGGATTGATGACAAGATGACGCAACCGCCACACTGGAGCTTCTGGTCCAGAAGTTCTGGAGGAGCTGCGAATTGGTGAATTCCATCAATTGACCAGAAGGAGGATTCATCCAGCTTTCTTTGGAGGTGGTCGTGATCTTTGCTGCTGTCTGGAGGAACTTATTCTCTTGAGGAGGAGCTTAGGTTAGTAATGCTGTTAGGAAACTAGTGCACAATTATTCTTTAAATTATAAGTTAGATTCTCGGCTAGATAATTTGCAGATTGGACAGCCAAAAGGTCAGAAGTTCACAGTGATGATTCTTTTTCTTGTGATGTTCGCAGTTTCCTTTTTGAGGACTTGATGAGAAGGTGACGCCAGGCTGGAGCTTCTAATCCAGAAGTTCTGAAAGAGCTGATGACAATAAATCCTAATCTGGACTTTGATTACCAATCTGGTGGACCCGGGTTTTTTGGATTCATTTTGGTATTCCCAACCCGATAACTTCTCTGGTTCAGTTAAGAAGAACAGGCAAGCTCAGAATTGGAACTAAAATCAATTTTAATCCGCTATGCTACTTAATTTCAGTGAATAAGTAATTAATTATGGTGGTTTTTAGGTGGCCAACATCATCGAACCGGCTCTGGCGAACTGGTACCCTCCAGAAAGTAGATGGTTCATCGGTGACCTTTGACTCTGACTGACTGACTTGAAGGAGGATTTGTCCGTTTTTCTCTGGATGTGGTGATAGATCCTGTTTTGCCTTTAAAGGAGCTCTTGCCTTTCAATGAGTGGAGGAAACTGGGCTCTTGTGCAGAGGCATTGGTTAGTGATGTAATTAGAAAATGATTGTGGATGTTTTCCGAGTTTTAAAGTAGATACTCATGTGTCATGATTTAACATTAGATTCTGCAGAAGGTGCATGCATCAGAAACAGTGACGCCAGTTGGACCATCTTTCCTTCCTGATCTTCGGACAGATCGTTTTATTGTGGGAGATTCCTGGCTTTCCCTGGTTCCTTGGTCTTTGGATTTGAATGTCATCTCTTCCTAAATTTACTTTGGAATCTTGTAAGTTTATTCACTGGAACGTACTTTCTTACATAAGTAACCCCAGTTAAGTAAGTGTAGTTATTTTTACATAAACCTAATGACTTTTTCAGGTTTTATCTTCCGAGGAATTGGAGAGCTCAGTGATAACTGCAGAGAAACTAAAATTTTCTGATGTTGAATTAGTGTAGTTCAGTACTGGTGGTGGTTAGGATTTGGATTTAATGTAAATGAATAATGAAGGTTAATTCGTAAGAAGGATGTAATAGGTTTAGCTTTTAGCATGATTAGTTTTGTTATTTGTACTAGTAGATCGGTTATAATGTAAAAAGCTAAGATAGCCATTGTGGCTTTTGTAGTTTTTGCGTATTGCGTAGCAATGTAGATCAGATTCATTGTAGAAACTGATTAAACTTTATGTACTATGAGTGATAACTTGTCTAGTGAGAAAAGGTAATGAAGAAAGAATATAAACATGCAGTCACTCTTGTAAAATTCAGATGTTAAGGGCCACTACGAGCATTTTCAACAGTTGTCATTTCCGCTGGTTTTATTGGTGGTTACCAGTTTAAAATAAGTCTAAAAACCGCGTTTTACAAAGTTGACTTAAAATGCGCAGATTTCGAAAATGGCAACTTGTACACATTCTTTTCTAACATCGGCTTCCGTAAAACAAATTCGCATCAAAGTAGAATGCAATTAAGATTCAATTGAACAAGATAGGTTTTTGTGAAAAACTTGGGAGGAAAGTAAGTAGGCTTTCGCAGATTTTAAATCCTACCTGTTTCTTGTTCTTGGCATGAAATCAAAAGCTGAAAATTTATTCTGAATTTTGTTTTTTTGAAGTGATGGTTAGTTTTGTAATCAGAAATTTATTTTGTGACTTCTATGGTAACCCAATATGAGGTTAGCAAGCAATTTATTTAAACTGTTTTGTAGTTAACGCCTGTTCGAGATGGTTAATTCGGTAGGATTTCAAAGGCGTGTCTATCAACTGGACTTCGGGTTAGCATGTCTATTAATATGATTTATTGTAAAATAATTCTGAGATCACTAAGTTAAAAGAGTTTTGCAAGTGTATTATTAGTTTTGTGTATTAGATTAGATTCAATGTAGAATCTGAATTCTCGGTAAAACGATATTTATAAGGGATGGTTTAATTTTTAAGTAGTTTAAACACGATTTTGCGTCTCAGTCCCAGTCCGAGCTACCCTGCAAGTAGATCTGATTCAATGTAGAACCTGATCTCTATTATGAATAGGTAGTTATCTTTGCGTTTTGTTCATTACCTTCACTTTGGTTTGCACAATCGCTTAAAATTGTATTACTTTTAGCTGAAATGCATTAATGTAGAATCTAGTCAGCACAATATTTTTAAAAGGTATATTGTCGTTAAGAAAACTGATAAAATTAAACTGTAATTAAGACTGAGTGAAAAATATAAACAGAAAATTAGATTGGATCAGCAAGGTACTTGCAGATTATCAAAGTTTTCTGTGCTATTGCGTGGACATTGTCCACTTTCTACCTATACACTGACCATTGACACACTGTGTACTGGAAATGATCTGATATCAATTCATTCAAGCCAGTAATACTACTAACTAGAATAATCAACAACGCTGTTGTGTTGTCTATTTCTAATTATATTTTGTTTTAGTTTATTCCAAGGTAGGTTTAAGCTATAGACGTTTTGTTATTACTAATCAATGTATAATTCATTATGCAAATTCAGCAGTCTAACAATTAAGCATTTGGTACTGAATAGGGAATGTATCATGATTCATGATGCAGAATGTTTTTTGGAAATTATTTATTGAGTTATTAGTATGTAGTATAGTACACAATGAAAATTTGTATTTATTAAGTAGTAAACCAGAACAAAATCCTGACTCATGATTCATTGAAGGACTCCGTTTTTAGGTAGCGAAACTGTAATATTATTTCATGTTTCTCGTAAAAGTAAAGTCTCATTACCCATCCAACCTTTGGACCATCGCAGTTGCCTTTTTTACATTAACCCAACATTCTCAATCAAATGAAGCATTTCAAAATCGCAACAGATTATCCATGATTCATTTCAATTTCTGCTAAAACATCGATTCTGTGCCTGGTTACTGGGAACTGGGAACGTTGGAAATTGACATGTAGCAATTCACCCCAATGAAACGAAACTGAATAACAGAAGTAAATGTGACAACAAAGTGATGTCTTTTGATGAATCTACTTGCATGATTTTACTATGCTACTTGTGTAGAGAGAAGTAGATTCATATTCAGTGAATACGTTCCGTTAGCTAAATGATTATTTATGTTTTTTCGGTTAGCCATTTTTCAGTGGAAGGAACATTAAGCATAAAACACTGAAGGAAGGAAGCCACAAGCCATTTTGGTGCGCCCAAGATTCTTGCCCATGCCGCTCGTGTTGCTTCTTGTCGTGTGCATAAGCTTGGGATATAATTCCTTAGTAAGTAAGTTATTCCTTATTCTGGATTACAGACCAGTGTGTTATTAAGTAGTAATTATCAAAAAATTTCTAAGTGTACGGCGTTTTTGTTGGGGGTTGGCTTTGTTTTCGGTTTCAGAATGTGGTGCACTAAAGAAAATTATTTTGATTTTTCAGTTTGCTGAAGGAAGGAACCAAAAAAACGGCAGTTTTGGTCATCCCTAATCATTAGCTGAATTACAGGCACAATATTTATTTGTTTCTTTTATCAAAGCAATCAGAGTCATTCCTACAACCGCAAACGACAGGAGGCATTTCCAACCCTTCACCTGTTACGTAATCGTTGACAAATCGAAACACGATAGGTGGTTCACTCATGTCCACATCGTTTTCAATGGTTATCAGCGGTCTGTCCCCAGTACAATCCGAATCATTGTCCTCCATTTCTTCCCCCTCAGAACCTTCCGATGACGAATATGGAATTAACAAAATTTCTTCCTAGTCAATATTTTATTCGCTTAAAATTGTAAAGCTGTAAATCTTGTTTCTATATTAAGCTTGGAACTTTGTTACAAAGCCTGGTTCAATAAGCAAAGATAAATCTTCGTTAACCCTTAAAAATCTCTAAAGAATAAAAGTTCAGGGTCCTGGTCTAGATAATGAAATCTCGTAATAAAATGGTCGCAACAAGAGCAGCAATAAAATCTGTCCCAGTCCCAGAGAATGGGGATGATGGGATATTGTGGATTATGGTCAGCAGCATCAAGTCGACAACCAACCAAGTTATCGTAAGGATATGTGGATGTGTTCAATTCTAGTGGTAATTCTGGAGGTGTTGGTGGAGAAGCTCCTTCCCCGCCTCGCCAGTACTTTTGTTAACACTCAGTGATGGCAGTGGCAGTAATTAGAAGAATTAAATTAATATATTGTAAATATTCGTGATATTTTGTAGTAGTAGTAGGTAGCGCTAGTTAAGTTTACGCTTCTTTAATAAAAAGTTTATTTGAAACTGTTAGTTTTCTTAATTCGGAGGGAGATAAAACTTATCATAAAAGACGCATCAAAAAGTGGAAAAATTTTCATGGCAGCAACACAAAAAACTGTATGCACTGTGTACTCTAAATTCCTAAATCCTTTAACATTTCGGAGCCCGGTTTTCTCGGCTGGTGAGAACTCTGCAGGCCAGAATTGCGATCATTTCAGATAAGGTTTTTTAAAATAAATTATTCATGCTTGTACTTCGCAAAAGAGTTAAATACTAAAAGTAATTTAAAGCTCGTGGCATTAGGACTACTAGCGTTTGTTCTGTAGAATTCGACTACGATACAAACAAAAAGCATCTTTTAAAGTTATAAAAACAGCAATACAGTAAATGATATTTACAGACATACATATAAAGTAGTTTAATAGATCTGTTCATAGGGAAGCAGAAAAACTTCACTCTCTAAGCTTTAAGATTCAGAATGAATCTAAAAAGGTAACATTTTCAGTACCATTAGCACCCAATTCCACATCCGATTTCTTTCCTCGCATTTCTCTCTTAACGCTGCCACCTTCTCCGAATCATAACTAATTGGCTTACATTTAAGATTAGATTTAATGGATCTTTTGCATATTTTTACAAGTAGCTCTACAGAAAACCGGAACGTGATTTCGTAAAATGGCAGTTGGTTTTAAAGATTTCATCCAAAAAGCACGCTTGCCTACTATTCCCCTAAATCCTTGCTTAATTTGTGCTTCTATAAACAGTTTGTGCTTTTTTGCTTTCCCAATTTCAACCGTAAATTCCAAAAAGGCAAACGCGAGTCCTACACAAATAAGCACAAATATAACAACCACATTTCCAGAAAGAGATGCGCCTTTCACGCCGTTATTTACATCCGAATTGTATTCTCTCATTTCAGCACCAAGGCTTGTTAGCCATTCTTCTATTCCTGCTTCTTTAATTGCCATAATTCTTGAAACTGTCTTAATTGAAGCAAAACCAAGTACGTAAATAGCTACTTTTGCATGGCCATACACCTCTGACCCAACAGAAACCAGAGTTTTGTCTAATCTATGTAATTTTTTTGCATAGGAGTGTGCTAAATATTCAGGGAGTACAAATGCTTTTCTATCACATTCTATAAGTTCTTCCACAAAAAGCTGTTCCTGTTTCTCTAGAAGCCTTTGTTTTAACAACTTCACCAATCTATCCATCATATTCGTACTATTGCTTGGCAATATATTAAGTATGTACAAAGGCTGTAACATTTGAAAAATCTTTATTACTTCGTGTACCACATGCGGATGAATGCGCGAATTTTTTTTAAGATTGTGAGTGCCCAAAATTGCTGCGTGGTCTTCAAATTGCTTGTTTGGGGTCTGAGAATCATTGAACATTTCAAAAGGCATTGGTCTTTCCTCCCACATTTCTGTTTCGGCGTACGTGCCAGAGAAATTTTTTTCGTTAAAGATGACAACTTCATGGTCCTTAAGATTCGTCCGGAAGGTTTCCATATCGTAATGGTTGATATCAAAAGTCGTGACTCTGCTGTAAATGGAAAAGTTGTCTTGCAATAAATGGTCCAGTGTTTTGTATAAAATGGGCGCTCTTGGCAACACCATATCGTAAACATTATCGTTTTTATACGCGTTGCTAATCACCAGTGCGCCCAAGAAGAGTCCCGAAAACAGTATACGAAAAACATTCCATCTTTTCCATGTAGCTTTGAAACACATCGCCTTGTTCCAAAAAAATCTTAATTATTCTGAACATCGTGTCAAACCATTTATGTGAATGCTTTAGTGATGAAAATGTGCCTTTGACCATTGCTGCATACACAAAGATACCGCTTAGTATGCACATCCAAATGTAATTATCAAAGACGTTAACAAACGAATGGAATGGAATTGCTTCCAACCCTCGTTGACCACAAGACAGTAAACGTAAACGAGCTACAAAATTGTCAATTCTGATTTGGCTGGATGACATGGGGTTTTTGAAAATAAGGTTTTCCACAAATATAAAAGGAGACATTTCATTGAGAGTTACCTTGCTGCAGAATAGGCGATCTACTAGAGTTTTAGACAATCCCAAGTTTTTATCGTAAAAACATTTGTAACAATCATAGTTGCCAGGCTCGGCTTTTGAAAAGTACCAAGTGCTATTGTCCATGCTCAGAAAAATTAGTTGAGCTACTGTATGGAAAAACGTTTCGTGGTTTTTTGAGCCTATTGCTAAGAAATTGATTGGTTGACACGCCTGAATAAAAGATTTGTCAAAACTCTCGCGATTAAGTGCTGGCATACGAATACCTACCTGATTGTTTGGAACATTTAACAAGTTTACCAGATATGTACGGTTTGCTTTTGAGAACCCATCAATAGAAAATATTTTGCTCGTTTCTATTCCGAACCAAGTATTGAAAGATGTGATTACATTAACATTTGAAGCTCTCCGTTTTGAAGCATCTAGGCCTACAACAACAAACAATAACTCGGTTTCCACAGGCTCGCTACACTTGATTCGATATCGTATACTTTCTATAAGCACGCGTAACTTGTCCGTATTTTCGTTTTTTATGCCAGTTTCAAACGGAATAAAAATATGAACTGCAGGGGAAAATGATAAATCTAAGGCTCGGTTATCGCTCCGTCGAAAATTGAAAAAATAAATAGTTTTATGGTCAATGGAATACAGTGGGACAAATAAATGAATTTGTAATCTTCCCTGCCATGGCCTTGAGAGCAGATGCGCTTTGTCAATTTGGTTTGCTAACTGTACCACATCTACAACAGTTTCTGAACTATTCACAAAAGTATTGTTGCGAAACATTTTCTCTTTTGGAAATCTTATAACAACAGGAAATTGTGTCGCTTTTATATCCGCATACATATAATTCACTATTGATACAAAAGCATTCTGATTTTGCACAAGTGGTATTAGGAGACTATTGAGATTCTCGATCCGATAGCTTAAGCCGCAAACAGTTGTAGGGTGGCGTCCTAAATGAAAACAATTGTAGTCTCTGGTTTTCAAAGCCGAACCTGTAAGGTTTCCAATATAACATGAAATGGGAACCCAAGACATTAAAATATACAAGCAAAATGCTGAAAATAAAGCAAACAGCATTTTGTGGTTGAAAATATACAAAAGGTTTGAATTGTTTGAAGACTGATAATATGCTAAATGAAACTTTGTTTCCACAGTTTTTCTGTCAAAGGTAATACATATAAATACAAGAATAATAAATATTTTTCTGCGTCTGGTGTGACTACTTGTTAGCTAGTTAAAGCTTTGGCGAGTGTTCAGACAATAAAATGCTGTTTAGTGGCAAAAATACAGAAAGCGGAAGTTTTGCACATATTGATATTCATTTTTTGCTTTGAGTACGTCGGCATGTGTTGAGTACACAAGTGCATATAGTAACATTGCGGAAGTGATGACGAAACATCAGTAAGACTAGAGGTACCCAACACTTATCCCGCTTATGCTCGTGTTTGTCTGAATATCCTTGACCTTCAACTATATTGAGCAGTATCACTCCGAAACTCCTTCGTATATTCTACCTAGAACCAGTCAGATAAGAGTGATAAATTTTGGGTACCTCTACTCTTACTTATATTTTTTTGTCACTTCCGCAAGGTTTGGTGCACTTGTGTAATCAACACGCGCAGATGTACCTACCGCAAAAAAAGAATAACAATTTCCGCATAGCGCAAAATTAGCGCGTCTTGTATTTTTTCCACTAGATAGAAAGCACAATCAGCTTTTGAGTGCCTGTAAGACTCGCCAAAACGTTACAAAATAATTACACTTGACTTAATAAAGTCTGTATTTTCTGTAGACTGTAAAAACACAGCTTCAATAAACATATCTGTTTTTAAACTTTTTGTATATTTTCAACCACAAAATGCCGTTTACTATATCATCAGCATATTTCATGTATCTCTTAATATAATCGATCCCCATTTCATGTTGTAATCGATACCTTAAATGTTCGGCTTTGAAAACCAGGTACTACAATTGTTTTCATTTTAGAGCTCATCATACATCGGTTTATGGCTTCAGTTATCGGATCGAGAATCTCAACAGTCTCCTTCAACCAATTGTACAAAATCAAGTTTTATTTATATCAATGGTAAATTATGTTTCCCGCCAAAAAAGAAACACTATTTCCTGTAGCTATAACATTTCTAACATTTTACATAATTCGCAACAATACTTTTGTTTCAAAAACTGCTGTATCTGTTGTACAGTATGCAAACCAAATCCACAAAGCACATCTGCTTTAAAGGCCATGGCAGAGAAAATAACAAATTCATCTATTTGTCCCACTGTATTTTGATAATTGCCTATTTACATAGGATCCCGAAATGGTTCTTATATAGATAAGAGTAGAAAGTTATTTTGTAACAGTTTTTGACAGGTAGCCACAAAAAATGAACATGCTAAAAACTCGTATAAGCCTGAATACAACATCAATATCAATTTAAGACTATAGAAGAGACACCAACTGGCATATATTCTAAACAGTATTACACGTTTTCCACAAAAGATTGCCTTTTATCAAAACCAAAGCTGGATTTAAATCACCAAAATTTAGAAAGGATGGTAAAGTCAATGCTAAAAGCTAATATAGAAAGTGACTACTCCGAACATACAAATTCCAACCGAATTCGTATTTCTGCTCCGTAAACCTCTGCTAAGTGTCAGTACATAATTTAGACATAACACCAATTC